>LPNX010524745.1:286196-311349 GCA_001517045.1 Pseudotsuga menziesii | reverse complement strand
CTCCATTCAAGAAAGCAGTCTTCACATCCATTTGATGAACTTTCCACCCTTTCTGAGCAGCTAAAGAGAGTAAGGTTCAGATGGTAGCCCATTTTGCTGTACNCTTTGGAATCAAGGCATAACAGGTGGAACCAAAAACTCTGAGATGCCTAACTGAAGGGAGATGGCCAAACCACATTTCATGTGGGGTCTTGTTATCAAGAGAATTTGAGGGACTTCTGTTTCTCAAATATGCTGCACATTTTACTGCATCACCCCAAAACATTAGTTTTACATTCTTGAAAAAAATCATTGAGCGAACCATATTCATTATGGTTCTATTCATTCTTTTTGCTACACCGTTTTGTTGAGGATTGTAGGGAACTGTAGTCTGATGTGCAATTCCATGTTGGCGAAGATAATCTTCAAAAGCATTTGAAGTGTATTCTTTCCCATTATCAGTATGAAGTGTACCAATTTTTTATTGTGCTTGTTTTTCTATCAATGCATGAAAGTCTTTGAATGTTTGAAATGCTTCTGATTTTGTCTTTAAACATTAAATCCAACACATTCTTGAGTAGTCATCAACAAATGTCATAAAATACTTATTCCCATTTGCTGAAGGAGTTGGCATTGGGCCACACAAATCAGAATGCACTAACTCTAATTTCCTACTTGCTCTGAAATTAGATTCATGGAATGGCACCTTACTATGTTTCCCTAATATACATGCATCACATTTGTTCTTCTCTTTGGGAATGGTGGGAAAACCAAATACACCATTCTTTCTTGACAAACGAAGACTGTTATAATTTAGATGACCAAATCTTGCATGCCACAATGAACTAGATGACAAATTACCTTCTCCATGCTGAGAGAGGTAGGCATAGTTCTGAACTCTTGCAGATGAACCCTTTAGCTTTAGTAGCTTCCCATCTTCATATCCAGTCATGATGACTTGGTTGTCAGAGGACTTTCTTATTTCTACAATTCCATCAAACATGTGGATGGAATGGCCTCGCTGTCGAATCTCCACCAAGGACAGCAGGCTTCTTTGCAACTCTGGAAGATAAAGAACATTCTTCAACAAGAAATCAGGGAATCCAAGCATCTTCAGTCGAATGGTGCCCATTCCTTTTGGTTTAAGACTAGACTTATCTGCAAAGTAAACTATGCCATCTATTGTTTCATTAAGTTCTTCAAAACAGTCTTTTCTAAATGTCATGTGTGATGTTGCACTAGTATCAAGCAGCCAACAATATTTATAAGATGAAAGAGAAGTCATTTCATTAATTCCAAGATTACAAAGTGCAATAATACAATGAGCAGAATCAGAAGATTTACTAGCATCTTGGTTTTTACTGTCATCTTTCTTCTGGTTATGCTTGTTTTTGATGGAGTCCCACGAAGCCCAACACTGATCTGATGTGTGCCCATTCTTTCCACAATGCTTGCACTGCAAATCTGATCTTTTGTTGGAGTTGTTTCTGCCCCCTATGCCTCTGAAGTTTCTTCTTCCTCTGCCTCTCTTGCTGCTTTCTCCTTTGGGATGATCTTTGCCAGAGAGAGTGGCAACTCTAGATGCTATAGATTGCATCTTTTACAACTGTTAGTGTAATGAACTTAATATGACAAAGAGAATGAGATAATAGCATGAGATAATAGAAAAAACAAAAACCTTGCAGGTCTAGAGCCTCTGCCAAGGTGATTTACAATATTAATATGCTGTCAATAAGTTCATAAGCAAATTTTTAGCACCAGTCAACGATCTCAGCTATATGTAAGAAGCAGGTCTAAGTCTCTGCTACTTTCCTCAAGCTTTACAAAAATAATTCTGCAGCCCTGTTGTAATAATTCTAGAGTGTTGTTTACAAGTACAATACAACTTCTTTTATGAAAAATTACAATAATACATCTATACAAGATATTGCATCAGACTTGTAGAATACTCAAACAATTGAGTTCACAACTATTCTGAAGCCTCTTTTATATATACCAATTTGTGGACAATTTCTTCATAACAAAACTAAATTGTCCGTAACCTGCGAACCCTTGACCATTGAGAGTAGAAATCCTTTAGTCTATGCTGGAAACGCCTGCTACTTATAGGCCAAGCCAATTCCTTACTCCAATTTCAACAGAACCACCAAACTCATAGAACCCGGTCAATCAAAAGAAATTGCACACCACAAGCCTTCAAATAACCCACTACAAATATCTACTTGAAATCTCTAATCTGCTTGTCAGTAACCAGGTAAGCACAAACCCAGAGCTCCAACGATCTTGAGACAAAATGGAAACTCGTTACAACAGAACCAAATATGGAACTGGGTGTTAGTGTTTTTTGTGCCAAAAAGGAAAATGGGGAATCCAGGCGAGATGAGGGCAGCCAAGCGCCAGCTAGAACGGATCGCAGTCACTCTACAGGAATTAGGTCAAAAAAATTAGGGTTTATGCATTTACCTCCATGTAGTCTTCAACGCTGCCTCAACACAGCTTTCAACGCAGCCTTCAACGTGACTATCTTCTCACCGGTCTACTCTTCAATGTAGTCACGATTCACGCAGTCAATATTTATGGTGGTCTCTTCACGAGCTGGAGGAGAAGTATTTCAGTTCTATGTAGTCTCCGGACTCACGCACAGCATTCACGGGCCTCCACGCAGTACATACAATGTCAAACTGGAATTAGGGTTTACAATCAGTCCTCAATGTAGCAACGACGCATTAATCCATCTTCAACACGACTTCAATCTTCAACACGACTTCAATCTCTTTAATACGACTTCAATCTCCAGCACTCTCTCATGAAATCGCAGCTCTGCATTTCAATTGCAAAGGGTCTCCATGATACGCAGTACCAGATTTGAGTGTATACAAAACTTTAAACCAGCTCAAACGCAGCTCTAGATTTGAGTGTATACAAAACGCAGCTACAGTCTCGGTCTTCACGCACTTGAAAAAGGCTTGAGTCTACACTGTCAAACCTCATGCAGTCTTCCAAAAATCAGTCAGTCTTCACGCAGTCAGCCGTCTCCAATACACACCAATACTTAAGGCAATGCGATTATCTTTTGTCTCTGGCATCAGGATAACACCAGAATTTAGACTTACGAGATCATATCTCAACAGGACCTCACAATTGTATCTATCCCGTGGAGATATTCTTGCTATTTCAGCCTGAAACTCACTTCAGCAATCTTCTCACGAGAGAACGCCCACAATGCAGGTCACACCACAAAAATTTAGGGTTTCCACAGACTTTCAACACTGTCTCCTTTTCAATACGCAGCATACAATCACAGAATGATGAATGGAGAGCGTGGTTACAAATTAGGGTTAGGTATTTATTCCTTCACAAAAAACTCAACAGAAGGTCACGTCTCTTAGGGTTTCTGTATTCCTTCACAAAAAAAACTCAACAAGATGGCGAACAAGATGGAAAAATGCCATGGCTGAGCATGCAAGAGTTATGGCTGGGACTATCACAGGGATTATCACATCACGCAGAGGATGGATGGGGCTGAGCGGAGCGTTAGAGCAGCTAGCGCATGCACCAATGCATGCAATCTGCAGACTGAGGAAAGGGCAGATGAATGAGCAGACTGGCAACAGGCAGGAGTTATGGCAGCGCTCTGATACGACTGATAGGTATTATAACTCCTGATTCTATATTATTCCAATGCCAATGCATATATTTATACAATTGATATGACGGTTGTGTTTCACCTTCTGCCCAGCCTTTTCGGCTTCCTACTATTCAGATTTATTTATTTATTTACAATAATCCCTACGGATTATATTCTAACAAAAATGACTAAAAATGCATTTTTTACAAAAAAAATACAAAAACATATGTACGCTCAAGTGCATTCTGTGTAGATCGCATCTCTCTCTCTCTCTCTCTCTCTCTCTCTCTCTCTCTCTATATATATATATATATATATATATATATATATATACACACACACACACACACACACACACACACACACACATTTATCACTAAATTGTTTTACTTGCACATGAATCACTTGTTAACTTTTCCTAAAATTTAAAGGAAAAGTTGATTATTAAATAGAAGTTTGTCATATTAAATGATATTATTAAATTTCCAAAAAAATATTTGTTCAAATTCAACATAATTCCCTACAACTTTTTTTTTGGTTGTATCTCGAAATTCACATGACAAATATGAGTTTTGAGAAGTTCAATTTAATAAATCAGTAAAACAAATAAAATTTCAAAGTCATTTTTAACTAAAAATACTACCCATCTTTATGGACTCTCTCGATCTTTTCTTTGTAAGTTAGATGTGCTAAAATTATTAGAAAAAAAGGTAATAAATTTATTTTAAATAAATACCCATGATGAAATAGTATATGGGATTTAGTGAGAGCCACTTATATGAAGGTTTAGGTTTTATTTTGCCTTTATAAAACAGTCTAACATTTTGCCTTTATAAAACAATGAAAACATAGATATTTTGAAATTATTTTTTATTATTAAAGTTTAAAAAAATTGTGTTATTTGATCATAAAAAAGACATTATTTATTCATTTATGTATAATCAAATAAACAAAATATAGATAGTCCTGGATTTATAGATAAATCTATATTTAAACTCAAATTTAAATATTATAACATAATTGTATTTAATGAATTATAAATAATTAAATCATTTACATGTATGCATTTTCCATATAACTCAAGGATAAACCCAAATTTAAGTAGTATAACATAATTGTGATTTAATGAATTATAAATAATTGAGTAGATTGCATGTAAGTATTTACCATATAACTAAAGGACATGGATTCTTGTAAGCATTTACTATATAAATATATGACATGTATTTTTATTACACAAGAAAGTCTCTTGAGAAATAATTAAACTTCATTGATTGCTTTATAAATGTTTCTTTTTCAAATGTTTTACCAAATATAACCTATGTCATATGTGCATTTATGGTTATCCTTTAACTTCATTGATTGCTTTATAAATGTTTCTTTTTCAAATGTTTTACCAATCATAACCTATGTCATATGTGCATTTATGGTTATCCTTTAACTTTAGCTATGTCATATAGAAATTTATTGTTATAAATTAGTCTTCTATCTATATGATTGACTAACGTATCAATGTACGTTTCTTTAAATTATCTTTAAATCAAAATTCAACAATAGCGATGCATAAATATTCACTATATTCCTTGAAGGCGCTTCATTGCAAATGCAATGAAGTATTATCCAATAAAATATCTTCCTATTATTTTATTTTGGAAATGAATAATATTAGAAACACAAGTTAAGTATCGTCATATCGTCATTTGATAAATAAAACTTTCAAGATAAAATGGAATTAAAATAAAAGAATAAGGTATTATTTAATAAATTATTTATTTATTTATTTTTAAAATAAATAATAATGTTATAAATATAAAATAAATCTAAAATAAAATATTATTTATTAATAATATTATTTAATAATATTTTTTATTATTTATTTTTACCATTAATAAATATTAAAAATATAAATTAAATAGTATCATTTTTTATTATTTATTTCTTAATAAATAATAATATTTTTGTTTTTGTCATTTTGTGTTTTCACTACTTTTTAAATCTTGTTCAAAGACGATTAAGCCAAGAATATGGAATAAGGAATATTCAACTATTATGAACAAAATAAGTCATATATATATGTTTATAACTCTTATATATATAAAATAGGCCATTCTTAAGTAAGTTTGAAAAACAAAAACTATTGTTTATATAAAATAAAAAGCTACATTAAACAAAAAGCTACATTAAACAAAATAAATAATAACATAATTAATAACAACAAAAACCAGAAGTACAAAATGATTCAAACTCAGAAAAGAAGAAACACCGTTTAAATTAAAAATACAAGTTTAGTGCCTTTCTTTATGTTTTGTTTTTTTAATAAAAACTAATATTAAAAACACAAGTTAAATAGTGTCATTTGATAAAGAAAACTTCAAACCTTAAAATGAAATGAATATAAGAATGTTAGAAACAAAAGTTAAGTAATGTGATTTGGTAGAGAAAGCTTCAAGATTTAAAATAAAATGAATAACTAAATATAGATTTTGTAAGATTCACATTATAAAGTAATATTAAAAATTATAATAAATATAGATTTTGTAAGATTCACATTATAAAGTAATATTAAAAATTATAATGTAATTTGTTAATGAAATATTTAAAAAATATTATTTAATTTTTTTTTTAGTTTTAATAACTATAATTAGCACAATCATTTAATTATAATTGGTAAATACTGATAGGTCATGAGGTAAGTGTTATTAACAAGTTAATTGTCATCAATAGGTTATGTGTTGTTGTTGTTGATGATGATGATTAACATCCACTCAGACCAACTTTGGTCTATTAGACCATAAGAAGGATAATACTTGGTTTACTTTAAAATCTTATTCCTGTGCTCAAAAAGCTTGCCAAGAAGCTTTCCAAGCTCACTATAGTTTTGGCAAGTTAGAAGGTTATAAATGTTTGTATTGTAACAAATACTACAGAACTCAGATTTAATGTGGGTGTAAGCAAGGGACTCTAAGAGAAAGTGATTTTCATCCTCAGCGCTCATAGACTCACATAGATCAAAAACCATTTCCGCCCATGGAGTTCTAGGAATAGACCAATGCCCTATTTCACTATGGAGTTCATGAGAGTTTGTTCTAATCTTGACTCTATTCATTTTCTTCCATGAGCTAGTTACTACCAAGGGATACTTCTGATCTTCCAAATTGGGATTAATCATGACCTTATCGAATCTTGATTTCCTCGTAACCGCTAAATTTTCCTCACACCACAATTTCTCTTTAAACATAGAAGTAATAATCTTTTTGGCATTATCAATGTTTTGCAAAATGTTGTTTTCATCAATGTCCCAATTGTTTAACCAAGCCCTGGTAGTTTTACACCAGCAACGCTTGAGGTGTAGTTGGTTTTGAATTGAGTTTAAAGCAGATATTGGGAAGTCTGTCATTTTCTATGTTATTTATCGTATGCTTATACACTAGGTACCTAGTCATAGCCATGCTTTCGATGGGGGAAATACCCACTTCTATGAGGAGAATAGGATAAGACATATTGCTTTTAATTTTGAGATTATAAGTTATAAACTGTTTCTAGATTTGCTCAATCTTCATCCAAGATTCTTTAGAAATGTTGCACCCCCATACTTCACAACCATAGAAGATAACATGGATGACAAGAGTTTCAAAGAGCAACTTGTTTTTATCTCACATGACCAATTGGCTGATTTATAGTAATTTTCAAGACCAAAATAAGCTTTCCACCCTCCATTAATCATTTTCTCAATGCTATAGTTCCAATGGAGCTTGTGGTGAATATCAATTCCAAGATACTTGTAAGAAGTCACTTCCTCTAGATTTCTATTATCATAAATCAAATTTGCATAGGTTTCTTTACTAGATTTTATAATCATGATTTTTGTCTTGTCAGCGTTAACAATCATACCCATGTTAGAGAAAAAATATTTAAGAATTCTAAATTGTTTATCCAAATCAGAAGGACGCCTTGCCATAAGAACAATATCATCAGCATGAAGTAGGAGGATGATAACTATCCGAGCTAAGATTGTACCGAAGAAACTTGCTCCTTTTAAACACCTTTCTAGATTATCAATGTAAATGCCAAAAGGGTAGGGGAGAGGGGGCAGGCTTGTTTAACTCCAATATTACAATTTATATCCGTTGTCCACCCCTCATTATTCTTAAACTTGACAATGAACTTTTCATATAACCTTATCGTGACAACTCTCAACTCAAAAGGAACCTTAAGCTCTTCTAGCCTATTCCACTAGTTATTTCTAGGAATTGTATCAAAATATTTTCTAAAATCCACAAAAAACAAAATATAGGTCAGACTTATTATTACAACTTTCCTCTGCAATGATCTTAAGTGTAACGAGGTGGGTCGTGGTTGAATGATCCCTTCTAAAACATGCTTGGCCTTTAGCATGCTTACCTTCCATGTCTAGTCATTCATTGATATTCTTTTGTGAGATAATACCATATAACTTAGCCAAGAGAGGGCTAATCATAATAGTCCAATAAATAGAGGGGTCATTTTTATCACCACTTTTGAAAATAGGAATAATGAGGCTTTGGGTCTAAGGTGTAGGAAACTCTTTCTTGAACGCTAGATTAAAGATTTTGTGGATGTGTAGGGGGGTGGTCGCACGAAGTTGGTTCCACTTTTTGGTGCCATTTAGGAAATCAGAAACGCACTTCCGAAGTGCAAATCAAGAACGCATATGCATTATTGATGGTACGTTCGGAATAACCCGAGCCCAAACACAAGGCTAAGGTTCGTGGAAATGTATCGCATATGCGATATATCGCATGTACATTTTGTAATATTAAATATCGCATATGCGATATGCAACATTTACAAAATGCATATGCGATATGCAACATTTACAAAACGCATATACGATATATCGCATATGCGATATGCAACATTTACAAAATGCATATGCGATATGCAACATTTACAAAACGCATATACGATATATCGCAAGTGCGATATGCAACATTTACAAAACGCATATGCGTTTTGCAAATGTTGCATATCGCATATGGTGGTATGAGGAACCAAAAAAACAATTTATTAGTAAAGGATACAACTTTGGTGCTTTTCTCCCTCTTTTGATTTCCATTTAAAATCATTATATATTGTGCATTTGTATTGAATAGTTGTTGATTATTTTATTAATGTGTGATTATTACTTGAAGTGATGAAGTTAAAATTAGTAGTAGTGTCTAATACCGATTCACCCCCGCCATCTCAACATCTATAAATATTCAAACAATTGGTGTCAAAGCATGTTTTATTCACATAGTTTGACAACTAGAAGTAATATACCATAGATTACTCATGGATTTTCAATTAGTATATCCTAAAAAAGTTCTCTTTTTAAATGGAATAGATTATGTACCATGGAGCATAAGAATAGAGGCATATATGCAAGTTTTTGAGCTTGACATTTGGAGTGTAGTTGATAATGGATACACAAATCCAAAGAATCAACCAAAAGGTTCAATAACAAATAATCTACACAAAAACAATCCAAAGAAAATGAATGCAATTTTGAATGGCCTATCATATTGTGAGAAGAAAAAAATGGGACAATGGAATTAAACTACATAGCTCTGGGAGAATATATACTATCTTTATTCAAAAGAAACTCTCTCAATAAAATGAGGTATAACCCAAAACAAATGATGAAGCCATTGAGAGAAAAAGCAAAGTCTCCAAAGATAAAGAAGACTTTGAAATCGAAGAATAGGTATATCTAGAGGAAGAACTTATTAGTTCTCTATGTGAACTAAGGAAAGATGCAAGAGAAAACTAATCATTAATGGAGCAATTGCAAAAGTATCAAGATGAATATTATATTTCAAAAGAAGGGACTAAAAGATTAGTTTTGGATGTTATGCAACCAAGTCCCATAAATAACAGACAAATAGTAGAAACATGATAAAAGAGAGTAATCCATGCTTGAATAATGAAGAACACATATAAATAACAATCCTCTTTGAGGGAGGAACCTCCTTACACAATGTAATTATGTACCCAAGACAAGACAACATGCAATGCTTACTAATATGATAATATCCCCTTACTATATATAGGAGACATATGTGTACAATAACAACTAATAGACCCAAGCCTGCATCAATAATATGTAATACACTGCCATAGAGGAGGTAAACTGTGCCACACTATAGGGGGAACTGTGCCCAATAGGGGGAAAGTTTCCGAACATTTAGGTCTTAACATTGGATTGAAAGAAAAAATTGAAAAGACACAACAAACCCTGACAAATAAACTAGAGGAGAAGGAAGAAAATTGCAAGCAAGAAGATGAAATTATCTCCCTAATAAAGGAACTGAAACAAATACATAAGAACCATGAATAATTTGAAAATACCATTGTTGGTGTAAGAAAAGTCAAATAGTAGATCTGCCAAGAAAATTGATGAAGACCTAACAAGTCAACTTCAAGAGAATAAATAAATTTTTCAAAGGAAAGAGTTTGAGATCCTTTCTATATAGAAGAAGATTTGGATAAGATAGTTTCCCAGTTGGAGACAAATTCAAAATTTGAGAAGAGCACCATGATTTGAGATAAAATATTCGGTTGTTAATTATCTCCACATGAAACGCATAGTCTTTGTTTTGACAACAATCATAACACCGTTGAAGAAATATTCAAGTCAATTGAGGAGAAGACTAAAATCAACACAAATGCCTGTAAAATCCCTAATAAAAATGAATACACCATCATTGAATGGAAGCATAATCATCCAAGGTATGATAGAAGCAAGCACAAGAGGGATGCACTTCCCATGAGACAACATACACTTAGTTAAAAAAAAACCTTAGTTCCTTACTTTTCAATATTGCACCTGCGATATATCCCATATGTGATATATCGCACATGCAATATTGAAAAGCATAAAAAAAAACAAAGGCCGCAGGCCCCTCAAATCTCGTTTTCATAGGATCGGGACAACAAAAAAATGGAGGAGGGAAATAACGCAAGTGCGATTTGCGTTTTACCTTTTCAAGGTCGAGGTCGAGGTCAAGTTCGAGGTGGATTGCTCCAATGGCAGGTAAATGCTAGTTCAATCCTTTTCATTTATCCTTCCATTCTTTAATTTTTTTCATAATTTCATTGGTTTTATAATTATTTTGAACAAATTTAAAAAAATAATTGAATGTGAACAATCAAATAATGATTCTAAGTAAAATAACTTGCAGTTTTTTATTTAAATCTTAACAGACAACACAAATGAACAACAGAATGCGGAAAACCCACTCTCTAACAACCCACAACAACCTAACCCACAACCTAACCCACAACCAAACCCAAACCCGGAGGGGGAACAAGATAGAAACACACAGATTATTGCACGCTTGGCATCATTGAGGCACCTTAGCTCATCTATTAGAGGGGGGGGGGGGGGTCGTTTGAGAGATTCTTTAGCCAATGCCTTGGACACAATAACAAACACAATTTCTGATGCCCAAGGAGCTTTGTACAACATTACCTCGTACATAGAATCTAGGAGGAAATACTACTCCGATGGATTGACTCATAAAGACATCAAAGCCCTTAAAATTACAAAATGTAGTGCCCCATATTTTGACTCTGGCATATTTATCACTCATACTTATTACACTGTATTTACTTATTATCTGTGGACTCAACTATACTTCATAAACTATATTTTGGCATGTTATATGTGATTATTTACTGATGCTATGATGTTATCAGGATTATGCTCTAATTATGATATTATGATGTTATCATGCTTATATTATGCTTTGATCATGATGTTACGAAGATTAACATGCCTATGTAGATGCTTTGATTATTATGTTATGATGATTATCATTTATATGAAATTATTGTGCTTATGCAATTATCACGCAGTAGTTGTCATTAGATTCATTTATTTCATAACAAGAACATATAGTTGATTGTAATCCTTGGCATGATGTGATATGTATGATGTGGTACATGGGCACCCATCCATGATGCGAATTATTTTGTGATTTTATGTGATGAAAGGAAATAATGTTGATAATATGGACCAGCTATTGATTTAATATTGTTATGAATGGATGTTTGCATAGTGCTAACCTGCAGGGTACATGGGCTATGTGATAGCCAAGTGTGTGATGCAAAGTATGACTCAATACATCTCTTGAAGAAGAGCCTTAATTTCCAAGTGATGGTACGATGAAACGTACCGATAAACTCGATAGCAACGCAGTATGGTTTGATGAGTATATACCCAGTATGTTGAGAGGGATGGATGCATTTCCCACCCTATCTCACTTTGATACCCGAGGTCGTGGGAGGGCAGTACTGAGACATGCTCCCCAAGTTGTTGTGATGACGATGGTCGGATTCCTGCTAGGAGAGGCTAGGTATGCTCATTAGCCGACGCTACCGCTCTCAGGTTCTGTGTGGAAAGGTCAGTACAGCTGGCATCCACTTTGTACTAGCAGAGGAAGGATAGGGAGGATGCGGACGTAGGTTAGGATGGTTTGACATATTAGTTATTATTGTTGAGTGTTGGACATTTATAATACTGGATTAGTGATGGTAGGTACCAATATTAACTGACTGATTAATAAGAACATAACTGTTAAATAACTCTGAATGTCACAAGAAATCATATTATATCTGTATATTGGTCTTGTTGCGTGAAATATTATTTGTATCAATTAGAATTTAGGGGTTTTTGCTATAGTACATGTGCAGCCTATGCATGTACTGGCCATGCATGCACACCTCACACATGCACGCTAGTATGAAATATTAATTGAAAAACATTAAATAGTTGGATGGGTTAACTAAGTAATTGTGATTTATTTAAACCTGTAAATGTACCTTATTTATTAAGAAACAATGTGTGAGGGGAATTAACAATAAGCATAAAAATGTCGATGTTATCATTTCAATCAATTAATAATAATACTAGAATTAATTAATTATTGGTTAATAATATTAATTATTATTTTATTTCTGTTATTATTATCTATTATTATTATTGTATATTATTATTGTATATTATTAGTGTTTATTATTAAGTACTTATTATTAAGTTATTGATAACATATAATAATTAACAATACTATTATTACCATTATTTTTACCGTTAAGCATAAAACTTAAACAAACAATATTGGTAAAATTTTATGACAGTTGGTTAGGTTTTAAATTTAACACGTACAATTCAATAGGATAAACATTTAGTAATTTTCCCACCATCTCATCGGGGGCAAGGAATTGTACAATTCAAGAAAATTTATTAATGTACAACAAATGTCAAAAAAAAAATCTAAACTGGTTGGACTGCCCAAGATAGAACTAAATAAATTAATTTAAATATAAAGGAGGCGGTGGAAGAAGGAAGGCGGTGGAAGAAAGGAGTGGAAGGAGGTATAAGGAGGGGGATCAAATGGTTCAAAGGGGGATATGTTTTGGCAGAGCATCTTGAAGAAGAGAATTTTTACAGAAGAAGAGAGTAAGGAAGGTGATGGAACAGGAAGGGAAGAAAACTGGAGGAAGGGGTTAAATCCAGAGGAAGAATTACACTCATCAAAGGGAAGTTGCTATCGGATTTATCGGCATGTGGGCTCAAGGGCTAGGAAACCCGTCGGTTTCCTAGGGCCAGTAGGATCAATGCTGGTCAGCAGGGTGGATCATCCGAATTGGCATCAAGGTTTAGACAGGCTCAGACGAGGGAGAGGCAAGGCTACAGGAGTAGGATTCAAGGAATATCTTCAGCTCGCTAAGGTTCAGGTATTTTTCAGTGAACCCTCTCGTTATTTTACAAATAAATGAATCCTGAAAAATCAAAATAAGAGTAAATGTCATTTTGCTGTTAAATATTAGGACTTAGTGCTCTGCCCGGCAAGCAGATCACTAGAGAATGGTATCAGAGCCAAAGGCTCAAACACTGATATCTTTAGGCCTATTCACACCTAGAACAAAAAAAAAAACCTTTACCTGTACAAACAAAACATAGAGTTAGTTAGCGTATCGAGAGAGAGAGCGAAATGAAAACTTTGCATTTTGTATATACTCAGAGAAATAACGAGTATGAATGATGTCTAAAACAATCTACAATTACTGTAATTTGTCACTATTCAATAACCATGAAAATGGTTTTGTACGAAAAATCTATGATATTTGTATAAATGTTTTGTAGGAAAAATCTATGATATTTGTATAGAGGGACATAACTCTCTGGAGAGTTCTGGTTGAACTACATGAAACCAAATATATGCATACTGGTCCATAAAGAGCCTTGATAGTTTTCAAAAGGGCCAGATTAAAAAAAAAAAAAAAACAAAAACAAAAATGCCTACCTAAATGAGGGTTGCGCCAATTTCTGAAAATTTCTACCACTCTCACATGCAACAATACTCTGATCATTACGAACAACAGTAAATGGATATTAATGGCCTAAATATCTATGGAGGAACGCCCTTACTCCATCAACCATGCACATTGCATAACTATATGTATTTAAGCAATTATGCTCACATTAAAGCTTGCGTTTTAAGGTAGTAATAGATATTATAGATAAAAGAAACAAATAACCCTAGATCGAATCCTATGGATAAGAAATCTACCATATACATTATGTTATTAGGATTCAACTATTAAATACATTATTTAAATCAAAATGAAATACACCAAATATATTTCACAATAAATATGTTGGTGAAACACCAGGAAGGTTCACAACTGGTGTAGCAACAACTATTACAAGAAACACGAAGAATCCTTATGTATTCCCACAAATAGACTTGGCATAATGCCAGACAGTCTCTCTCAAAGCCACGCGCTCTATCGGCTGAGCTAAGACGGCTTTTATATATGCAGGTGAGCATGCGACCCATGTGAGCCACGCGCTATAATGCCAAATGTTCAATTATATATTCAAGAATGAAATTTATAAAAGAACAGTAGAAAATCCAGGATAAAAACTCTAAAAAAAAATTGGCTACAAATATATATTTATAAGTGTTTAAAGTATGCACCAGGTCTATGCCTATAGATTCAAATGCAAAATACCATAAATATGGTTTATTTTCCAAACACGGAGTAGATTTCTGTTACATTAACTTCGAAACAAAAGAGTATATTATCAAATGTAAAAACTAGCTAAACAATACCTTCTTAATAACCCAATATTTATCAAAATAGAAGCTATTATAGTCCTTTAAGGTTATAAACCAATTGGGATATTTACCCTTTGCCCTTTTTTTTACAAGTCTCAACCAAAAAAAAATTCTAGAGGCTCTAATTCACGGTTCAAAGCTTGTTGCTTCAACCCTTCTATAAAAACTATCAAACAAAATAAGGGAGAAACTGCCAGTGAGTCTCACCGTGGAAAGGGAGAGAGGCAGTATGGACAATAGCAGACTCCTTCCATCCTATGCCGAGAACTAACACATCCTTAGAGAGAAATAAAGCTGAGATAGAAAAACAATGGTTATGGGGAAGAGCTTGGCCAAATGCTATGCTCCAAGTTTGAGCTCTATTTTTTAAAGTACCTCTGAATACCAGTGTTAGCTGAAAACCAAACAGCAGAGGAAAGAGTTGCTACGCAACCATGGAACTGGTGCATCATGGCTGCAACATATAATGTACACGATAGGTAACATGAAAACTGCTAGGGTTTACTAGGCCATGAACTGGGTGTGAGTAGTGAAACTTTCAGATGCTGGGAGGAAGAACGATGGGCTGGGAACTCTCTAGAGCTAAAGTAAAAGCTCTGAGAAATAGTATGCAACATTAATGTCAATCACATCATTCACAATCAGGGCTCCATTTGGTCACCAACAGCTCCATGGATACCGACGATTCCATACCTCGCAGCCTCTTTCGCGCAGGAGGGTAGGGAGCTCGAACCCGCACTAGCACATCCAGCCAAATGGCCTTTGCACGCAAGGAGGGAGTGAACTTCTTTTGTTGGGAGGCACCCTGCTTGGGAATATAGGAGGAGGGCATGCATGCAGCCCGCCTAGCATGCATGCATCCCAACCTTTCTCGTGGGCCCCTTGTTCCATTGGGAAGGCAGACCACGAAAGAGAAAGTCTGTGGGTGGATCCGTGGTAGAGTGAGGAGGAGCCACGCCGACCGCCAGCTTCCTCATCAAACCATACCTCATGTGATTTTTATTTTTATCATTAGATTTTTATAAAGTAATTTTATTATAGTGTTATATGCAAAATAAAACTTTTAAAATATGGTGAGAATAAAATAAAGTCAATATTTTTAAAACAAATCATTAAGCCATTAATTACATGGATAAAATTCTCAATAGTTATATTAAAATTAGTTTTATTTTATCAATTTAAAAGTTGATATGTATTTATTCACAATTACCTTAAAATGTATATAATTATGATTTAATAAATCATTAATGTTAATTATAATATATTTAATTTAATGTTAAATGTATTAAATTAAAGTAATATAGTAATTATGTATAATAATAATAAATAATTTAATTTTTTTTTATTTTTTTACTAATTGGAGAAATGGGACACTATCAAATTTGAATGCTTAAATTTGTAATCATTATTTATAATATTTTGTCTATTTAGTAGTTTACCAATTAACAAACACTTAGATCTTGTACTTTGGAGGGTAGTTACTTCAAATTATTTAATACAAGGACATGGTATCAGGAATTCAAGTATTAAACTTAAAGCATTACCGAGACTTTGACTGATAGTCGAAGAGGCGAGATTGATGTGAAATAAGAAAAACAAGACACTGTTGAGACTAGCATTAGGAGCTAAATGTTAAGGCGTAGATTAAAACCCAAGACGAAATCATTAATCAAAGTGACTATGTAAGTTTTACGCAAATATTGACAATTTGTCTCTATGGATAAGTATAAGCATTGCATAACTAAAATTTTATCTTTGCAATTATTAGATTGAGATAATAATGGCATAATGTTGTTGAATATGTCAGGAATTATCATGGTTCAAACACGCAGAGGTTGAGGTCGAGGTTGAGGGCGAGTTCGAGGTCAACCACCCTCGCCGCCACCACAGACCCCACCACCGACACCTCCAAGGAAAACCTCCAGTATTGAGATGGAGGTGATACTGAGATCCTTGGAAACCATCATGGCCACACTAAACAGGTAGTCGGAGAGGATCGCAGAGGTAGAAACCACACAGGTGAGCCGAGAAAACTCTGAGAGGGCATAGGGCCCAAGGCAAGAACCGCTTCAGGATATTTCTAGAGAGCTGCAGAAGATCAAAATTCCCAAGTTCTCAGGAGGACGACCGGGTAAGCACGTCGAAGCGTGGCTCGAGGGTATGAAGAGGTGCTTTGCACTAAATGAGTATACCTCAAGTTCCAAGGCTAGAATGGCCATCTTCCAACTAAAGGGTGATTCCCTAAATTGGTGGTCCAACATTGAGAAACAATTGCATCTTACTCCTTTGTCTGTTTCATGGGAGTTATTCGAGGAGAGCTTCAACATGAAATATCTTTCGGCTTATTATAGGGAACAACAGGTGGGTTCCTTTCATGCTTTGGTACAGGGAAACATGACAGTGGAAGAGTATGAAGCTAGATTCATGGAACTGGTAAAGTATGTCCCATAGTTGGACTCGGATGATCGACAGGTGGAGTGATTTGTGTATGGACTCAACTACAAGATCAGGGCCACAGTACGGATGTGGAAGCCATCTTCAGTTGCCATGGTGGTTGAGTATGCTCGCTATGCTGAGGATATGTCAGATGCAAAGGGAGGAAGCAAGTTGATAAGATCCAATCAGTATGTTACAGGGAAGGTCCCATGACCATACTTCAGAGGAGGACAATCCAGACCTCCTCCTTATGGTAATAGGTTCACCCTGAGAGGTAACACTTCAGTCAACTCAGTATCACAGGCTTCGTCAACAAACCATGGGAACCGAGGATGAGCACAGGGAAATTCCTATAGAGGATTGAGAGGTTTTAGAGGATCTCAGGGAAGGAACACATCCCAGAGGACTTCTCCCAGCAACATGCAAGCACCACCTAATGTATTTTATTGGGGATGTGGAGGTCCTCATTTTCAGCGGGATTGTCCTAAAGGGCAGACCAGCAGCAGGCAGGAGGAACAAAAAGCATCCATGAGAAATTCTGATAACACTCATTGGATTCATGCAGCTGTTCACAACCACCAGGCAGAACATCAATCCACCATAGTAGAATCCACTGGTAAAGTAAACAATGTCAAACTTAAAATTTTATTTGATCCTGGTGCAACAGATAGTTTTATTTCACCATATGCATTAGATAAATGTGGGTTGGTAGCCTGTGAGCATGATGATTTTGAATCGGCCGAGATGGATTCAGGGGTTAAAAGGCAGTAGGTCTTAAGGTAAGGGGGTGTCAAGTTGACTTAAGAGTATGCACCACTAAGATGGACGCTTATGTCACCAATTTGGGCACCTATGACCTCATTGTCGGCATGGATTGGTTAGAAGGTCATAGAGATTTCATGGATTGCTATGTGAAGAAATTCTTGTGCCTTGATGATGAGGGTTGAGCAATTCAAATCCAGGGTCGAAAGAGGAAAATATCCCTCTGTTTAATCTCCACGGTGAAAGCTAAAAGGTGTTTAAGACAAGGATGTCAGTTGTTTGTAGTTGAGACAGTGAGCAATAGTAAAGGACCTTCCTTGAATTCTTACCCAGTATTATCTGAGTTCAAGGATGTCTTTCCAGAAGAACTTCCACAACTACCCAGAACAAGAGCTTGATTTCATGATCGAATTGAAACCCGGTGTGGAGCCGATCTCAAAGACACATTATAGAACGACAACCCCTGAGCTTCGAGAGTTACAGATCCAGTTAAAAGAGTTGCTAGACTTGGGACTAA
This sequence comes from Pseudotsuga menziesii, assembly GCA_001517045.1. NCBI lineage: Eukaryota > Viridiplantae > Streptophyta > Pinopsida > Pinales > Pinaceae > Pseudotsuga > Pseudotsuga menziesii. The sequence continues at coordinate 292,880 of LPNX010524745.1, read as the reverse complement.
TTAGACCTAGTATCTCACCATGGGGAGCACCAGTGATATTTGTTAAGAAGAAGGATGGATCTTTGTGACTGTGCATAGATTATAGGGATTTGAACAAAGCCACAGTGAAGAACAGGTATCCTATACCAAGAATTGATGACCTATTTGATCATATGAAAGGCGCATCAGTATTCTCTAAGATTGATTTGCGGTCGGGGTATCACCAGCTCAGGATTAAAGAAAATGAAATTTCTAAGACTGCTTTTCGAACTCAATTTGGACATTATGAGTTCGTAGTAGTACCATTTGGTTTGACCAATGATCCAGCAGTATTCATGAGCCTCATGAATAGTGTCTTTTGGAATTACTTGGACCACTTGGTTCAGGTATTCTTAGATGACATTCTTATATATTCTAAGAATGAGAAGGAGCATGAGGAGCACTTGCGGTTAGTCTTAACATGCTTAAGGGAACATAAACTATTTGGTAAATTGTCAAAGTGTTCTTTCTTCTAAAGGAGATTCACTACTTAGGGAATATCATCTCAGGAGAAGGGATCTCAGTGGACCCAGAGAAGGTGAAGGCCATCGAGGATTGGCCAATCCCGAAGAATGCACATGAGGTGTGTAGCTTCATGGGATTAGCAGGGTATTACCGAAGATTTGTGGAAGGATTCTCCAAGATTGCAAAACCCATCACCACCTTGCAGCGAAAGGGAATCCGATATGAGTGGACCAATGAATGTGATGCCTCTTTTGCTGAATTAAAGAGATTGCTGACGAGTGCACCAATATTACGGGTACTAGACATGGATAAAGACTTCATGGTATGTACTGATGCCTCGAAGAAAGGGTTAGGAGTAGTTCTAATGTAGGAAGGTGGGGTAATAGCTTATGCATCTCGTAAGTTGAAGCCTCGTGAGGAGCAATATGCCACACATGATCTAGAATTGGCAGCAGTAATGCTGGCACTAAAATTATGGAGACACTACCTAGTTGGCAGAAGTTTCACACTTAAGATAGATCATCAGAGTTTGCAGTATATTTTTACACAAAGGGATCTAAATTCTAGGCAGCGACGATGGAGTGAGTTCATGAGTGAGTATGACTTTGGTATCTCATATATCAAAGGAAAGGAGAATGTGGTGGCAGACGCTCTAAGCCGAAGGCTGAGGATTTTCTCCTTAATCCCCTTGAGAGTGGATTTGAAGGAGAAAGTGCTCGAACAACTCTTGGGAGATAGTTGGTATATAAAGGTAACCTCAGATATTCAGAGTGGGAATAAGTGTGATTCGAAGTATTATGGGTACCATATTGAGGAAGATGGGTTGCTGCAATACCAAGGGAGGATGTATATCCCTAAAGAAGGTGGTCTCAGGGAAGCAATCCTTAGAGAGACCCATAGGGCACATTATTGTGCACACCCTGGAGTGAAGAAGATGTATGCAGACATGAAGAAGCTCTTCTTCTGGGCCGGTATGAAGAGCGATGTAGTTGATTTTGTTTCGAAATGCGTAGAATGTCAGCAAGTCAAGGTAGATCATCGACACCCAGCCAGTCTCTTACAACCTCATGATATTCCTGAGACTAAATGGGAAGTCATTTCCATGGACTTCATTGTGGGATTTCCCCTCACATCCTCGAGACATAATGCTATACTCGTGGTGGTCGACAAACTGACCAAAAGTGCCCAATTCATTCCAATGAGAGACACTTATGATGTGACAGATGTAGCAAGGGTATTCATAAATTAAATTGTACACCTTCATGGAGTTTCGAAGAAGATAATTTCTGACCAAGACCCTAAGTTTACCTCCAGATTTTGGACAAGCATGCAGTCGGCATTAGGGACCCAGCTGAACTTAAGCTCAGCTTATCATCCCAAGACAGATGGGCAGACAGAGAGGGTGAATCAGGTGATGGAGGACATGCTTAGGATGTATGTTATGGATCAGCAAACACAGTGGGAGAAATATCTTCCTCTAGTGGAGTTTGCATATAACAACAGTCATCACAACTCCATTGGTATGCCTCCATACCAAGCATTGTATGGGAGACCTTGCAGGACTCCACTCAGTCGAGACAGGTTGGAGGATCGTGTTTTAGTCAGGCCTGAGTTGCTTCAGGAGATGGAAGAACAAGTGGTACAGATCAAGAAGCGGCTTAAAGAAGCACAGGATAGACACAAGAGTTATGCTGATGCACAAAGAACTGATAGAAGTTATGAGGTAGGGGATCACGTATTTATACGCATTTGACCAAATAAAAGTACCATTCGGTTTGGAAAGGGGACGAAGTTGTCACCTCCCTTTATAGGGCCATTCTAGATTCTTGAAAGAATCGGACCACTAGCTTATCTTCTTGCACTGCCACCCCACTTGTATAGGACTCATAATGTATTTCATGTTTCAGTATTGCGACATTACATAGCCGATGAGTCTCACAAGATTCATTGGAAGGAATTGCAGGTCTCGGATGAGGGAACCTTCACGGCCGAACCATTATGTATACTGGATCATAGGGTTCGACAGCTCCGTAGTCGAAGCGTGGACCAAGTTAAGGTCCAGTGGGACAAGTATAGTCCATGATCTACTACTTGGGAGGACACAGAGACTATGCGTCGAGATTTTCCCTCACTATTTTGACCACAACTTCGAGATGAAGTTTCCTGAAGGGTGGGTGTATGTAGTGCCCCATATTTTGACTCAGGCATATTTATCACTCAGAATTATTACACTATATTTACTTATTATCTGTGAACTCAACTATACTTCATAAACTATATTTTGGCATGTTATATGTGATTATTTACTGATGTTATGATGTTATCAGGATTATGCTCTAATTATGATATTATGATGTTATCATTCTTATATTATCCTTTGATCATGATGTTACGATGATTAACATGCCTATGTAGATGCTTTGATTATGATGTTATGATGATTATCATTTATATGAAATTATTGTGCTTATGCGATTATCATGTAGTAGTCGTCATCAGATTCATTTATTTCATAACAAAAACATATAGTTGACTGCAATCCTTGGTATGATGTGATATGTATGATGTGGTACATGGGCACCCATCCATGATGCGAATTATTTTGTGATTTTATGTGATGAAAGGAAATAATGTTGATAATATGGACCAACTATTGATTTAATATTGTTATGAATGCATGTTTTCATAGTGCTAACTTGCAAGGTATAGGGGCTATGTGATAGCCAAGTGTGTGATGCAAAGTATGACTCAATACATATCTTGAAGAAGAGCCTTAATTGCCAAGTGATGGTACGATGACACGTACCGATAAACTCGATAGCTACGCAGTATGGTTTGATGAGTATATACCCAGTATGTTTAGAGGGATGGATGCATTTCCCACCCTATGTCACTTTGATACCCGAGGTTGTGGGAGGGAAGTGCTGAGACACGATCCCCAAGTTGTTGTGATGAAGATGGTTGGATGCCTACTAGGAGAGGCTAGGTCCACTCGTTATCCAACACTACCTCTCTCAGGTTCTGTGTGGAAAGGTCAGTACAACTAGCATCCACTTTGTACTAGCAGAGGAAGGATAGGGAGGATGCGGACGTAGGTTAGGATGGTTTGACATATTAGTTATTATTGTTGAGTGTTGGACATTTATGATACTGGATTAGTGATGGTAGGTACCAATCTTAACTGACTGATTAATAAGAACATAACTGTTAAATAACTCTGAATGTCACAAGAAATCATATTATATATGTATATTGGTCTTGTTGCGTGAAATATTATTTGTATCAGTTAGAATTTACGGGTTTTTGCTATAGTACATGTGCATCCTGTGCATGTACTGGCCATGCATGCACACCTCACACATGCATGCTAGTATGAAATATTAATTGAAAAACATTAAATAGTTGGCTGGGTTAACTAAGTAATTGTGATTTATTTAAACCTGTAAATGTACTTTATTTATTAAGAAACAATGTGCGAGGGGAATTAACAATAAACATAAACATGTCGATGTTATCATTTCAATCAATTAATAATAATACTACAATTAATTAATTATTGGTTAATAATATTAATTATTATTTTATTTTTGTTATTATTATCTATTATTATTATTGTATATTATTAGTGTTTATTATTAAGTTATTAATAACATATAATAATTAACAATACTATTATTACCATTATTTTTACCATTCAGCATAAAACTTAAACAAACAATATTGGTAAAATTTTATGACAGTTGGTTAGGTTTTAAATTTAACACGTACAATTCAATAGGACAAACATTTAGTAATTTTCCCACCATCTCATCGGGGACAAGGAATTGTACAATTCAAGAAAATTTATTAATGTACAACAAATGTAAAAAAAAAATATGAACTGGTTGGACTGCCCAAGATAGAACTAAATAAATTAATTTAAATATAAAGGAGGCGGTGGAAGAAGGAAGGCGGTGGAAGAAAGGAGGGGAAGGAGGTATAAGGAGGGGGATCAAATGGTTCAAAGGGGGATTTTTTTGGCAAAGCATATTGAAGAAGAGAATTTTTACAGAAGAAGAGAGTAAGGAAGGTGATGGAACAGGAAGGGAAGAAAACTGGAGGAGGGGGTTAACTCCAGAGAAATAATTACACTCATCAAAGGGAAGTTTCTATCAGGTTTATTGGCACATGAGATTGGGGGCTAGGAAACCCGTCGGTTTCCTAGGGCCAGCAGGATCAATGCTGGTCGGTAAGGTGGATCATCCGAATTGGCATCAAGGCTCAGACAGGCTCAGATGAGGGAGAGACAAGGCTACAGGAGCAGGATTCAAGGATTATCTTCAGCTCGCTAAGGTTCAGGTATTTTTCGTTGAACCCTCTCGTTATTTTACAAATAAATGAATCCTAAAAAATCAAAATAAGAGTAAATTTCATTTTGTTGTTAAAGATGAGGACTTAGTGCTCTGCCCGGCAAGCAGAGCACTACACAAAATACCAGTTATTTTCATTATTCCGGGACCCTAGCACTGGATTGGTTCCACCCACCAGTTGAGCACACATTTCCATAGACTGGTGCATTGAACCAAAAATAAAGGCTAATTGGATGGATCGTTGGTATATGGTCTTGGATGAAGACCCCCATGGGAATAGGGACATCCCATTTTATTTCCTTAGGAAGTTGTATGCAAAATACATCCTAGGGAAACATGTTAACTACTTCGATCTCTTAGGAAATTAGGGTGTTGGTCATGGGATGCCCCAAGATAGGGAAGGAGCCATGATAGATCCCAACTGTGTGCCACGCCCACCACACACACCAAAACCCCCTCGGGTATATCCTCTTGCAGGTCCTGTCCTTGAGTATACACAAGAGGTATTATTTGACATGGTAGATACATTGCTTGAGCATGGGACTGATGTCCAAGGCAATGTAGACCAAGGGGATGGCACTTCTATGGCCGACCCATCTACAGATCACAGAGGAGATGCAGAGTCTTCAAAGCATCGTGTTACTCCACACCCTTGCACATCGTGTGGAGGCATATGCTATGGCCCTGCTTCCGACTTCCGAGATGATGGATTAATTCGCTTTGTAATTAAAAATCATTATTTTAATATTATATTTTGTTTCATGTCAAAATATTCAATTGTTTCGCACTTTATTTCCATTTAATTATCTTACAATTTATGTGAACAAATATACAGTTGGTGTCCCATGGCACACCATAGCCGCATAGTCCGTCAATCAATGTTGAGAACATTGATGCGGCTGTCAATATTGCTTATGGGTTTGGTTCTTCACCAATAGGGGTAAGAACTATACTTGTTAATTTGTCAACTTTATTTATATATTTATAGTATAGATTGTTTAACATTCAATATGTATCCTAATTTTGATACTTTACATGTTTTATGCAGGTTTCCTAGGAAGAGTATATTGTCTCGCAGCCTATTCCCTCTCATGCAGAGGTAGATTCGTAGACACGGGTATTATTTGAAATATGCTTTTAATTATATATATGCTTTTAATTATGTTTCTCTTTGTTTGGAAAAATAATTTGTAACTTACATATCGCTTTGACATATGTTACTTTATGTAGGAACCTATTGTGACAGTGGTGCTTGAAGAGCACCAAAGCGAGGTTGTTGTCAACCCACCTCTTCCCCCCAAATAGGTATGTATATTTCGCTTTCTTTGCTAGTTCATCATTTTCCTTCTAGGTAGTATATATGTCTCTGATTCACTATTTTATATGAAATTGACATATATATGCTACTTTATATGCAGGCCCCTAGTGAGGCATCGGTGCGTGAAGAGCACCAAACCGGTGGCCCACCTTTGATGAGCCAGCAGGTATGTTTATGTAGATTGCTTTCTTTGTATGTTTGTGTACACATATCTTGATCAAGTAACATTCAATATGTATCCTAATTTTTATATGTAACATGTTTTATGCAGGTTTCCCATGATAAGTATATTGCCTTGTGGCCTATTCCCTCTCATGCAGAGGTAGATTCGCAGACACAGGTATTATTTGAAATATGATTTTAATTATGTTTTGATTTGTTTGGAAAAATCATTTTGTAACTTACATATTGCTTTGACATATGTTACTTTATGTAGGAACCTGTTGTGATAGTGGTGCTTGAAGAGCACCAAAGCGAGGTTGTTGTCAACCCTCCTCTCCCCCCCAAACAGGTATGTACATGTTTCTCTTTCTT
>LPNX010524745.1:278151-285788 GCA_001517045.1 Pseudotsuga menziesii | reverse complement strand
ATATATATGCAGCCTGATAGTGAGCAAGTGGTGCAAGAAGAGCACCCAATCAAGGTCACTGTTAGTGAGGCACCAAGACCCATGATTACTTACTCACGTATAGTAAGTAGAACTGTTATTTTGGTTTCAAGAAATTTGAACAAATGTATATATAATTTTTAAAGGTTGGTAAATTAACTTACAAATTTGTTGGTTGTTCTGCAGTCTCCACTGATGAGACCTATCCCTCTTGTTCAGCGATGGGGATCACTAGTGAGCAGTCGCAAAAGAAAGCTACACTTCTTCGAAGACTCTGGAAGTGGCAGCAAAACGGGGGATAACTAGAAAAAATGTATAGGGGGCATACATAGATGTATCTTTTTGTTCATATGTGTACACACAGATGTACTTTTTGATCCACTATTTTGTATTATGGCCATGTGGCATGGCAATTTTTGTACAACATTATTGAGCTATACATATATAATATAAAGCAAGGTTCAAATTTATACATATATATGGTTGAATTGATCTTGGAACATGATAACATGGTTGACTTGGTCTTGGAACATGATATGTGTGGATGACCTATGTGATATAATGATATGTGTGGTTCGTGCATGTGTGCTAACTTAAATGAATTTCCAATACTTAAAGGAAGAATTTAAGCGACTCATCAACTTTTTAACATCATACAATTCTAACATACAATAACATACCCTAATTTACACATAGTAACAAACACTAACATACTCTACAATTCTAACATGTACACAATAACATAATCTACATTACCCTACGACACTAACATCATACCATACTATGATACAATAACATGTACCATAACATAACATACTAACAATATGTACCATTTAACACTAGGTCATGCATGCATGTGTAATATATACCATATCATACCCTACAATACCCTATGATACTAGAGTTCATTGAATACCATACTAACATACATCATGTACCCTACAAACCTTAAATTGGTTGAAGTAAACCCTAGTTGGTGCATGCAAATTTGTGTTCATGAAAACCTAGTTGGTGCATGCAAGTATTGGCGATGTCATGTGTGTTTCTAGTTCCCTCTCCTAACTTGCATGATTTCTCACTAAACCCTAGATCCATCTCATACCTTGGTAACCCCAGTTTGAGCATGCAAATTGTTTTTCATGAAAGCCTAGTTGGTGCATGCAAGTATTTGTGATCATGTGTTTCTAGTTCCCTCTCTTAACTTGCAAATTGCTCGCCAAACCCTAGTTCCATCTCATACCTTGGTAGCCCTAGTTCCACCGCATGCCTTTAATTGCATCTCATCAAAATACCGCAATAGATAACATCAGACAAAATACTACATGATCTTTGCAAATGTGCCAATTTCAAAAATTGTCCAAAAATTTCTCCCATGTTGGTCCTATATGGGAGAAAAATCCCAATTTCAAAAATTGTCCAAAAATTTCTCCCATGTTGGTCCTATATGGGAGAAAAATCCCAATTTCAAAAATTGTCCAAAAATAATAATAATATTATTAAATAGAAAATATCCAAAAACACACATAGTCTTATACATCCAAAAAACTGTATGAACCAAAATATTATCTAACTCAACCAAAATAGTGAAATATATACATTGATATTACATGTCACCTTTATTTGAATCACAAGGAAGAAACCAAATAGGGCCCTTCAATTATCTCTTCGAACTCCATATCTTCCATAATTTGACTTGCTTAAGGAAGAGAATCAACAATAATGTTTAGTTCTCCAAAACATGATGAAAATAAATGTACTAAAGAGTAGCAGTATTTGACAATTAGGTCTTGTTTAACATCCAATTTATAGTGAGATCCTAGTCAACAAAAACCTAGAGAGTTTTTACACCACCATTGAAAGTACATTTCATCAAGAGCATTGAGGCCATTTTATCATGTGTTTGTTGCTGCATGCAAGTATTGGTGATCTCATGTGTTTGTAATTGACTCTCCTAAATTGCATTCAATTTCTCGCCAAACCCTAGTTGGACATCTCATACCTTGTCTTGACCCTAGTTGGAGCATGCTGTGCAATAATGTTTGGTTCCCAATAATGTTAGTGAATGCAAGTATTGGTGATCTCATGTGTTTGTAGTTGACAGATCCTAACTTGCATGATTGCTCACCAAACCCTATTTGGACAGCTCATACCTTGTCTTGACCCTAGTTGGAGCATGCCACAATAATTTTTAGTTCCCAACAATGTTGGTGCATGCAAGTATTGGTGATCTCATGTGTTTGTAGTTGACTAGATCCTAACTTGCATGATTGCTCACCAAACCCTAGTTGGAGCATGCCACAATAATGTTTAGTTCCCAATAATGTTGGTACATGCAAGTATTGGTGATCTCATGTGTTTTTAGTTGACTCTTCTAACTTGCATTCAATTGCTCACCAAACCCTAGTTGGACATCTCATACCTTGTCTTGACCCTAGTTGGAGCATGTCGTGCAATAATGTTTAGTTCCCAATAATGTTGGTGCATGAAAGTATTGGTGATCTCATGTGTTTGTAGTTGACTCTCCCAACTTGCATTCAATTTCTCACCAAACCCTAGTTGGACATCTCATACCTTGTCTTGACCCTAGTTGGAGCATGTCGTGCAATAATGTTCAGTTCCCAATAATGTTGGTGCATGCAAGTATTGGTGATCTCATGTGTTTGTAGTTGACTCTCCTAACTTGCGTTCAATTGCTCACCAAACCCTAGTTGGAAATATCATACCTTGTCTTGACCCTAGTTGGATCATGCCACAATAATCTTTAGTTCCCAATAATGTTGGTGCATGCAAGTATTGGTGATCTCATGTGTTTGTAGTTGACTAGATCCTAACTTGCATGATTGCTCACCAAACCCTAGTTGGACATCTCATACCTTGTATTGACCCTAGTTGGAGCATGCCACAATAATGTTTAGTTCCCAATAATGTTGGTGCATGCAAGTATTGGTGATCTCATGTGTTTGTAGTTGACTCTCCTAACTTGCATTCAATTGCTCACCAAACCCTAGTTGGATATCTCATACCTTGTCTTGACCCTAGTTGGAGCATGTCATGCAATAATGTTTAGTTCCCAATAATGTTGGTGCATGCAAGTATTGGTGATATCATGTGTTTGTAGTTGACTCTCCTAACTTGCATGATTTCTCACCAAACCCTAGTTGGACATCTCATGCCTTGTCTTGACCCTAGTTGGAGCATGCCACAATAATGTTTAGTTCTCAATAATGTTGGTGCATGCAAGTAATGGTGATCTCATGTGTTTGTAGTTGACTTGATCCTAACTTGAATGATTGCTCACCAAACCCTAGTTGGACATCTCATACCTTGTCTTGACCCTAGTTGGAGCATGCCACAATAATGTTTAGTTCCCAATAATGTTGGTGCATGCAAGTATTGGTGATCTCATGTGTTTGTAGTTGACTAGATCCTAACTTGCATGATTTCTCACCAAACCCTAGTTGGACATCTCATACCTTGTCTTGACCCTAGTTGGATCATGCCACAATAATGTTTAGTTCCCAATAATGTTGGTGCATGAAAGTATTGGTGATCTCATGTGTTTGTAGTTGACTTGATCCTAACTTGAATGATTGCTCACCAAACCCTAGTTGGACATCTCATACCTTGTCTTGACCCTAGTTGGAGCATGCCACAATAATGTTTAGTTCCCAATAATGTTGGTGCATGAAAGTATTGGTGATCTCATGTGTTTGTAGTTGACTCTCCTAACTTGCATGATTGCTCACCAAACCCTAGTTGGACATCTCATACCTTGTCTTGACCCTAGTTGGAGCATGCCACAATGATGTTTAGTTCCCAATTATGTTGGTGCATGCAAGTATTGGTGATATCATGTGTTTGTAGTTGACTAGATCCTAACTTGCATAATTTCTCACCAAACCCTAGTTGGACATCTCATACCTTGTCTTGACCCTAGTTGGAGCATGCCACAATAATGTTTAGTTCCCAATAATGTTGGTGCATGCAATTATTGGTGATATCATGTGTTTGTAGTTGACTCTCCTAACTTGCATGATTGCTCACCAAACCTTAGTTGGACATCTCATACCTTGTCTTGACCCTAGTTGGAGCATGCCACAATAATGTTTAGTTCCCAAAAACATGCTGAAAATAAATGTACTAAAGAGTAGCAGTATTTGACAATTAGGTCTTGTTTAACATCCAATTTATAGTGAGATCCTAGTCAACAAAAACCTAGGCAAGTGTGCAGAGCTTGATGTTTGTACCAACTACTAGGTTGGTGAAGTGGTATACAATAGCTCCTGGTCTATAATCCTGATATACATACCCACCCTTCCTTTTTTGTTTTGCTGCAAGTGTCAAGTACTCCCCTTTTATAACCATCGAGCCGGTTGGGAATTCAATATTTTCATCATCTGTAATAGGTTCTAGAAGGGTTTGTTTCCCCTCTAAGCAACGTGCCAACCAATAGTCAGAACCCCATTCATTATTTTTTGGGGAAACCACTGCATATATCTGACCTGTGAAAGGAAATATAGGTCGAGTTAACAATACATTTTGTAAATAAGGTATTGCATTTCTAATTTCTACATAAATTAAATTATACAAAGGTCGATTAAACAAAACATAAATACATTTTCTTATTTAGGTACTACTCATGTACTTGCTTGTATGAGATCCGATATGTGATCATAGTCTCTAGAAATATGTGTCTGATCATCTTCCAAATGGTCTATTTCATTACCCCCGTTGAAATTGGTGCCAAGTGTCACTCGATCCCATTTATCAATGGTATCAGTATGCTCACAATCATCCCATTCACCGATGCTATAGGAACTGCAAAAGCAAGCCTTCAATCTTGTCCAAATTTGTAGGGCCGAGTTGTCTGAGCTTCTAATTGAATGAAACTGTCGAGTTCCATGCACAGTTTTCACCCGAGGTGTTTGTGATCGGTCCACATTTGTAACCTCCCAGAATATTCTCCGCACTAAGTGTTTCCTTGTTGCTTGTTCTCCCATGACAGATGCACACCATTGGACTATAGATGCAGCGTCTTAAAAGCGAGCACCTTTAAACTTCATCTCTTCCCTTCGAAGGGCAGTTTTAATGCATGTACCAGCACCATCGTGCTCTCCTTTTCCATGACCAATTTCAAAGTAGTTCCATACATGTGGCACCTTGTATTTTAGGTGCAACAAACACAACCATTCAAATACACATGCATTCTTGAACTATCCAACACAACCATCTGACCAAATGAAATGACGATAAAATGGTATATCCATAGCTATCACGTGGTCATAGAATAATTTAAAGCAATGTTGCATGTAATGGATGTCATGGGTCCGGTCCTCACTTATGTAGAAGTGACTTTCTTTCAGTATCACACATTTCTCTTCACTGCTATCTTGCCCATGTCGATACGTGATATGCACCATTATGCTCACCTACTCTGAGTGATAGTATTGACTTTGAATTTCATTTTGTGGTTGTAGGGTGTAATTTTCAGCAAAGTCAACCACTGATAGTATTGTTTCGAGAGGGAAGGTGTCCCAACATATTCTGAATTGCTCATTTGCCACCATGCCATATCGACATGTTGAATGTACTGTTGGATCTTTCCACGAAACTCTGGAATAAAATCGCATACTCGAACCTGGTACATGAATATTAATATGTCAATAAACCACATAAAAAATGTGTGTACACATGATTATTAATTTGTCAATATTCAATAATTTACCTATGAAGTCACCAATTTAATCTTCCTGGTTTCTTTCCCATCATTTAGCTGAAATGTCTCATACTGATAGTTCTGCTTCTCAACAATTGCATTCCCGAATGCTTGATCTTCACTTTCATGGATGCAATCAGACCATAAGGATAGCCCACCACAATTGTTGCAAGAACCGTCTACACATTGTTTTAAGTAATGTGTCTACCCATCTTTCCTCGGACACATGATGCTATGGATGAAATCTCTGGATGACATTGGCAGTACTGTACTTGAGCATTCTTGCACATGGTTAGGATGCAAAAAACGATGTATATGTGCAAATGTATGGTAATATAGGTCAAACTCTATGTGGTATCTACAACAACAAGTGTTTCGGATGGTATTGATTCTAACATACCAAGGCTTGCATTTTTCAAAAGATCTTTGCCCGAGCCTTAGCTCTACATGGGAAACTTTAAACATCTCGAATAGTTGAGTTTATGTCATGTCAAGATAATGCTTAACATGAGGTTCAGTGTGATGAGAACCCCTACAATGTTTTAACACATCCTTCGTGTTAGAAGAAGGCCTAGTGTTATCTTGCCAAAACGTTTGCACTAGGCCCTTCACTGTTTCGACTAACTTCATGTCTTTGTGGGGCAACCTACTGCTAAATGCCCATAATGTCTCCATTTGTCCCTCTACATCAAGGTTGTCTCTTCTTACTAAATATTTTTTAAGAGTCTTTGGATGTAAAGGAACAATTTTTTATGTGCATTTTGGTAAACGACGTTGTCTTGTGGATCTACATACAATTGATTCAGCCCATACACGACGAGCCACATTACAGTCTTTTGAACGAGTTTTTTTACCAATCGATGTGAATGCAGCAGTAAGAGATTTAACAATGTGATTACTTGATTCCATATTCTTCATTGTTGTTATGCCTAAATTTCTTTTAATAGTTGCCATATTTCTAGATTTAAGCAAAGCTAAAAACAGTTGGCATTTACCAGCTTCGGATTTGTTATCAAAATATTGTTTCATTATTTGAGAAGAATGACGAAGGATAGTGCGTTTAGCCACCTTACCTTCCATGGAAGTCAATCCGTTCTCATCCACTTGAATTCGTTTAGGAGTTCTCTTTCATTTTGATGCAAAATTTCTTGTCGTTTGAAATGCTGGAGTGACGTTTACATCCACTATTGGCTCACAACTTTGATTAGGAGATTGAACCATCGAACATGGTTGTTGCTGAGTCACATTTGTATCAGGAGTAACATAATTATTGAACTATTCACAAGATTTTCCATCTACTAATGGATGAATAATATCAACTTCCGTATAACCAGCTTCTTTTGATGTTGCATTATCTTCCTTAGCCTCTACATCATGTATCTCTTGAGGGGGAATGGGAACTATTTGCTCATGTAATGAATGCCGACGATTTCTTGAATATTCCCTTTTTTTTGTTTTTTATTTTCTGCTTCTTCCGGTGTAAGCACCTTCCTTGCTGACTTTCTTCCTCTATTATGTAGATTCCCCATTGAAATCCACCCAAACCTGTACAAAAATATGTAATTATGTAAGTAATTATAAAAAACTGCATGTCCAACAATTCTCTGTGTGCGGGTTTAGATGAATTATGTCTTTTGATACGTTAAAGGTGGCCAACACGACGCCACCCTACATTTTCTATAAAACATATATCGCATATGTGATATAACGCATCTCCGATATATCGCATATGTGATATTGAATTCCATCTTTTTAATGAAGGGAGAGGGTTTTACATGTTTTCCATAATGCATTCCCGATATATCGCATATGCGATTTATTGCATATACGATATATTGCATATGCGATTTAGTGCTCAATTAAAATGTGTAATTTACATTTATCTAGATATGATGAGGATGAG
>LPNX010524745.1:250651-275651 GCA_001517045.1 Pseudotsuga menziesii | reverse complement strand
CCATGATGATGATGACAATGGATGATGATGATGATGATGACCATGATGATGATGATGAGGATGAGGGTTATGAACGATGATGATGAGGATCAAGGTTGACAATGATGACGATGAGGATGATGATGATGATAAGGATGAGGGTGACGATGAAGATGATGGTGAACAATGATGGTGATGATGAAGAGGATGATGAATATGATGATGATGATGAGGATGAGGCTATCGATGAAGATGATGATGATGGTGAGGATGAGGGTGATGAACGATGTTGATGAGGGTGATGATGAGGATGAGGATGAGGGTGACAATGAAGATGAGGATGAGGATGATGGTGATGATGAGGAGGATGATGAGTATGATGATGATGATTAGGAGGGGGTTGATGATGATGAGGAGGAGGATGCTGATGATAACCATGATGAAGCTGATGAGGATGAGGGTGATGATGATGAGGAGGAGGAGGAGGATGAGGATGATGATGATGAGGAGGATGAGGATGAGGGTGATGATGACCATGATGATGATGATGATGATGATGATGATGATGATGACCATGATGATGATGATGAGGATGAGGGTGATGATGATGGTGACGGTGATGATGATGATGATGATCTGATGATGACCATGATGATGATGATGAAGATGAGGATGATGACGGTGATGATGATGAGGGTGATGATGATGATGAGGTTGATGATGATGATGAGGTTGATGAGGATGAGGATGATGAGGGTGATGATGATGATGATGATGAGGATGACCATGAGGAAGTTGATGAGGATGAGGGTGATGATGATGATGAAAATGAGGATGATGATGATGGTGATGAGGATGAGGGTGATGATGATGATGAATACCATGATGATCATGATTAGGATGAGGGTGATGATGATGATGATGATGATGAGGATGAGGGTGATGATGATGATGATGATGAGGATGAGAGTGATGATGATGATGAGGTTGATGATGATGATGAGGAGGATGAGGATGATGATGATGACAATGATGACCATGATGAAGCTGATGAGGATGAGGGTGATGATGATGAGGAGGAGGAGGAGGAGGAGGAGGAGGAGGAGGAGGAGGAGGATGAGGGTGATGATGATGAAGATGATGACGATGATGACCATGACAATGCTGATGAGGATGAGGGTGATGATCATGATGATGAGGATGAGGATGAGGGTGATGAGGAGGAGGAGGAGGAGGAGGAGGAGGATGACTATATGACGATGATGATGAAGATGAGGATGGGGGTGATGGTGACGATGATGAGGATGAGGGTGGTGAACAATGATGCATTAGGACAAAAACAAATTAGTTAAAATTTACCTGTAGCACCATTACAATTTACCTGTTTCAATTATGCTACCAACATTAAAGAAATTCCATGAAGTAATCTATAGTGGGAACCCACCACCCATACAACTTTGAAGTAGCTAGTGACATTGTGAATCTAGAATCCATGCCACATAAATTAGCTCTGAACATAATTCTATATATCGCATCTATGTTACATCATATTAATATCGCATATGCGATATAACGCATATGCGATATGAATAATCCATAATGCATATGCGATATAGCTTATTCATATCGCATATGCGTTATATCGCATATGCGATATGAATAAGCTATATCGCATATGCATTATTTTAAAATTTAAATAATTGGTGGGATTAAGGTTTGGCATTAGGTTTGGAAGTAGCTCAGAATACCGAACCTATTGGCTAGGACAAATCAACCAGGGCTATTGCTTATCTTTTAGAACTCTATCAATATGCTCAGATTAGATGGCATGTTTTGATATGACATACACAATATTTTTTTATGAAAATGTACGATATTGTAGAGTACGAAATGACGATTCTGAATATGTAATTTTTTCCTTCAAAACTATGTTTTATTTATTTATAATTATTTTTCTAAATGACACACGTTAGTTTTCGAAAATACATACATCGATTGTTTGTTATATAACTTTTGATTTCCATCACCATTTCCCAAAAAAACTATATGGTGCACTAGATGAGATCAAGCTCTACGATCTTATATCAAGAAATCAAGGATTTCATTAGTTTTTGCCCCTAAAGTGTTGCACCTGCACATAAGGTTTTAATTTCAAACTTTTCTGACTTCAATAATTAATAATAATAAAAAATAATTCATGAAAAATTCTGAATAAATAGTGTTGCACTAGGCCCATATGTCCTTTATATGTATGCAATATTTTATCCCAAATGGACATCATTTACCTCATATATTGTTGCACTCGCACAAACATATATGTTAAGATGTGTTGAAAATTTGAAAACCCACTTTCACAGAAACTAATTTTATAATCATTTACACACAGTTTCTCTGCATAAATGCTATATATTATGAAAGCTGATTCAACTACCTATCTTTTCTCTTTTTACTTCATCTTCAAATAAGTTAGGGAAGTACCCCTAATTGTCACCTAAAGTCAAAGTTTTCCGTTTATTCCAGTATTATGTGGCATCTAAAGTGTCTTTAAAGGAGTCCATGATTGTGCATCAGCCCTAGGATGAGGATAGACCCTCGAATTTTTAAAATTTTCGCTTGGCAGCCTTCAATGTCTTTGGATTTTCCACTAGCTAAGCGCTTAACCCCGAAACCTATATCTTCTAACGAGAAAACTTATTTCATTGTAAGAAGGGTTGAATATTATCTCTCGTATCATGCATACATTACGAGTTATTCATGTATTAACTATAGTTTTTTTTTTAATTATTTATTTCGAATTTAGAGAGTGCCATAGAATTAATATGGATAAATAAGAGCATAAGCACTAGTCCACTGAAAATTCTAAAATAAAAACACCAACCAATATAAATATGAAAAATACAAATTAAACAATATTTTTTTATTTTTTAATAAAATAAATGAATAAAT
Source organism: Pseudotsuga menziesii (assembly GCA_001517045.1). Classification (NCBI taxonomy): domain Eukaryota; kingdom Viridiplantae; phylum Streptophyta; class Pinopsida; order Pinales; family Pinaceae; genus Pseudotsuga; species Pseudotsuga menziesii. The sequence continues at coordinate 272,726 of LPNX010524745.1, read as the reverse complement.
GTTAAGTATTTTTTTATAAATATTTTTAAAACTATTAACTTAATTTAAAAAAAAATCAAAATAGGTTGAGAAATCTTGTGAGATTTCAGAAAAAAAAAATTAAATTGTTTGTTTCCTTCTTAATTAAATTAATATAATGAAAAACAAATGACTCACCTAAGATATAATTTTTTAAAAGAAACTGATAGTTTTAATTTTAATTATTAAAATGTAAATAGTTATATCTAGTCACGAGTCATATAAAGTCATATATAAGATATGAATATGTTTAAGAAGAAAATGGTAGTTTTAATTGTAATTATTAAAATGTAGGTTTATTTTTCTCAATGTTTATTATTCTCTAAGATTAAAGGAATTAGACTAAATATTATAGAATGCTATTTTTATTTTTGAATATGGTGTAAATGAAAGAACTAATATTATTTTGGCTTGCATCTTATTTGATAAAATTATGTTTTATATTATTAAGCGTTAGTCAAATAAAAATATATAATGTTTATACTTAACTTTGTTAATATCACAATTTTTTTTAGAAGTCGTAAACATTTATTTTGATTTGACAATAGTTATTTTGCGCATGAATTTTTCTACAGTGTTCAGTCATTGTGTGTAAGCTTCTGGATTTGCACTGTGTAGAAATTTAGAAGTGACCGATGCATTTTGGGTGGACTCGACTCTCCACCCATCATCAGGATCATTCGAAGCTTCGAATGATCATTGTGTCATAGCTTCGAATGATCCTGATAATGGGTTGAGAGTCCACTTGAAACACGTTGGTCACTTCTAAACTTCTACACAATGCAAATATATAACCTTGCACGCAATAGTCATTTTATCTTTTTTATTTATAAATCAATAAAATTTAAATTTATGATTTGTTTTGTAGTATTTAAAATTAATTTTATTAATAATTTCATCATTATTTAAAATCTTATCTTTGATTAAAACTTATGTGGATGGTGTCTAAGTTTAATTTTATTCACTTTTAATTTTAATAACTTATATGATTATATTTAATATTATTTATTTAAATTGACAATTATTATTCATCGAGGATCAAGCCCACATACATATTTAGATTGAAAGTTGTAGATATATAGCTTTTGCTGAGATTAATGACTATAGATCTAAGAATGGCACATTCTTCTTTTAATGAAAAGAATGTTTCTCCAACTTAATAAAATTATCCAATTATCCATTATGATTGCATTCTCATAAACATGTTGGTGTTCCAATTCATGAACTTTAGTAGTGATAGGAAAATAGGCACAAAATAGGAAGCCATATTCCTATTTCTGAAATTCTCTTTTTGTTAGAGAATTATGTGTACCACCTATATGTATTTTTGATAGATGAGGTGATGTCCATGACAATCCATACTTACAACAAGCATGAGCATATGGACCAAAGCCCATAAAACACCAAAAATATATTATACCAATCAAAACATTACTAAATTTACACTATAGTTAAGGGTAAACTCATCGGAGGAGAGGTCGGTTCTATTATTACTAAAGAGGGCAAGGGGATAGAATCCCTAGGTCAATAAAATTTGAATCACACTTCTAAAATAAAAATTACAAAATCCAAAACAAGCACATACTACAAAGCTAGCATGAACCAAAGAATAAGATTAAACTCCAACCAATAGTAAGCATATACCATAGCACCAAGAAGGTAGGAACCAATGGGACCAAATTCCACTCAGAGAGCTAAAGAAAAAACAATGAACCTAGATTCCACAACAATTCCAACCAGAAGGAAAGTCGAGATAAGAGTATTCCCTAGTAAGAAAAATACCCAGAATTATGGTCCACCAACCCTTAAGGGTACACACCAAAATTCCTAAGCCCAAACCCAAATATGAATTGCAAACAAATTATAATGATAAGCTAGAAGGACTATTTATAATATACTTGATTACATTGTAAAGGCCATGGATTCCAATGCGAATAACATTGATCCTTCAAACTGTCTTATTTACCATTCCTTGAGATGAAACCCAAAATACCACTTGCATCAAAGAATGATTTTTCCATAACTTCAAATATTCGAAGTAGAAATAACTAATACATTACAAAGGAAGGGCTTGATTGAATTCCTCACCCTTCCTCCCTTTGATGCCATTACTCTTAACTATATAACTCGTCAATATGATTCAGGGTGTCATGCAATGAAATTAGTTAGATATAACCTAAGGGATGGAATAAAAATATGCTACACAATTTTCCTTTAACATACCTTCATCTAACCATGAAGCACCATTAACATTCATATCAAATTCCTTACCGAGGATCCTGAAGATATTAAGGAACTCATTTTCATCAAACCTATTGAGTTATTTCTTGGATTTTGTGATTATTTTGGTCAGCTTATTATTGTTTGAATTTTGATGTTGTTCATAAACAAGATAGTTATAGAGGAGTAACCAAAGGAAATCATAGATCTCACACTTAATGAGTTTGCAACCTTAATTTCTTGTAGGAAGGCATAAGCCTCTGCTTAGTTATTTGTTGGTGTTCCTTGTCACTATTCATAACTCTCAATTTTTGAGTTCCCGTGAAATCATAAATGGTCCCCCGCACTTGCTACCCTTAAAGGTGTTTACTTTTCATTATAATAACAATATATTAAGTCTATATATTCCTTGTTCTTAACCAAAAAAGAATAGAATCCACTCTCATGTAAGTAATGGAACAAGCTACCTTTGAGCAAAACTTTCCAATATTTTGAAATCCAAATCTCCATGGATTTGGGGGAGGCCCATGGACCCATAAAATGCCAATAAACCTACATTCAACCATGGCCAATGCTACCTTCTCGTACTCCAACCACTAGATATAGATGTAGATTTTTTCTAGTGTATTTATTTCTATTAATAATCCTTTTCCAAAATTCATTAATCTAGATTATGTAGAGAATGAATGAAGATATAAATATAAATGGAATCATGCAGACTTATTGCAAAGAGAAACTAATACAATGAAATCCAAATTCTATTAATGAATGAAATAGAAAATAATGCAATATGAAAAGAAATACACCTTGAATAGAATGGTGGTACCTTATATCTGAAGAGAGATGTGTTAGTTATGCTCATTCACAAGAAGACCATAATAAGAGGATCAATTTTCCTTTTAACATAAAGTATAAAACCATCATAGGGAAAATCCCTAAATATCCAAAATGCTAACCCTTGGAGTTGGCGTGGAAAAATAAATGTTATCCTTGATCAGGAGCCTAGTTGATACATCAACTTCTTAGGGAGACAACTTTACATACAAACTCTATTTTGGGAATTTATTGTATAATTATAAAGATGATTCCATGATTTGATCTATGTGTTTTGTAGGCCTCACACTTATCTCAACTACAAAAAATGCATAGTAAATGCTAGAAAACCGTGTCAAAAGTTAAAGAGATACAAAGCCAAAGTAAACTTGATAAGATGCAGAAGAATTCCTATTCAATGGAATAGGTGGGTGGCCATTGTTATCCAGCTAGATCAGTCCCCCACCTTAGGAATAAATGGCATGCAATGCATCAAACTCCTCCATTAAATGGGGAAATTTTTGTTGAATCTTACTCATGGGAAGCCACTCTCCCTAGTGAAATTATTTTCCTACTTTGACAATCGATAAAGTTGTATGTCCAGTTGGCGGGTGCCCTTTATCTTGATTTTCATATGTAGTTTATTAAGCTTCTTTTAATGTAGTCAAGGTTGAGTTATTTAGGAGTTAGGTGCTTGACCACCTCTAAGGTGTCCAATATAGGTGGAAAATATAGTCAAAGCAACTCTACATTAAATATAGGATGCAATACAAGGGGACTTTGAATATTCACTTCAAAATCATTCTCACCCACAACATTGATGATGGTGTAAGGACCATATTAAAGTGGTATGAGATTTCGATGGGGACCTATTAGGCATTGTTTCTACAAGTGAAACCATACCTTATCATTGATCTAAAACTTATGGGGAACTTGATGTTTATGATGTCACAACTTATATTTGGCATTGATTTTTTTCCACATTATCATGAACATGTTGTAGGATGTGTCCTTTTAACAAATTTGGATACTCTATCTACCTTAATCTAAGAATGGGAGATTTCATATTGTGTAGATGTAGGGGTAGAGATATGTTAATTGGAGCCACGCAATGGAACCCTGTAGCTATTTTGAACATAAGGAAGGATGTCATCCCATGTATGTGGATTATTAGAGTTGTACGTTCTTAGAATATGCACAATCATCTTGTTGACTACATTTGTTTATCCATCAATTTGGTGTTGGAAGGCATTCAATTTAAACATCTTGGTGTCCATCAATTACCATAGGATAGAATAGAAAGTACTAAGAAACCTACTATCCCTATTTAAAATAATGGTCCATGGTAGTTATAAAGGAACCCATACGTGCTCAAAGAATAGCTTGGCAATGGATTCTACTAGGATAGTATTTTAGTGGTGTGCTAAAATGGCCATCTTGGAGAAATAATAAACAACCACAAATATATAGTCATGAACATGCTTCATTGAGGAAATCTTGGGATGCAATCCATGGAGACTAACCCCTAAGGCCTGTTTGAGATAGGTTGAGGAGAACGCAACCCATGTTGCTTGATGGTATATTTCCAATGTCATAGGTGGTGCATGATGATATATACATGTTGAAAAAGTGTCATGACTTTGGCTAATAGAATTACTTTTGCAACAGTTCCATTGTATTCTCACATCGAATGTCTTGCCATCAATTGTAATTTTTTTTCCCAAATCAACTTCTTGTCCTTGCTTGAAGGATCACATACATGGCCCTTATAGCATAGAAGTACATTCTGGAGGTGAAATTTTGGAATTTGTTTACATTTTCCCTATGTTTGATAAGTAGCAATGAAGTCAATTCCAATTGTTTACTAGTGGGGCCACCCATAAGTGATATGAGTGGACCCAAAAATAATCCCTTGGTAGAATTTGGTGAGGCATAAGAAGTTACATATCTCTATTAATTTCTACAAGGATAAATCGCAAATGAATTGGATATTGGTTTGATCCACATGCACAATATCCTCATTTTTTATGTATCCTAGATATTGGATTCTCTGCATATTGATTGAGCACAACTCTAGATTTTAATATAATTTGTGTTGTCATAAGGTTCTCAAAAATTTTCAAATGTGCTACAAAATCTCGACCTATATTTTGTTGAAGATGAGGTTATCATCTAGATATATGACAACAAAGGAATTTGCGAATGGAGACAATAAAATGTCCATCATCCTCATGAATGTTGTTAGGGAATTAGCTGTCAAGTTGAAAGGCATGACCAACCACTCAAAGAGACCTGATTTAGACTTGAAGCTTGTCTTCCATACACCATATTGATCAAGTGACACTTATCAATAGACTCACTTCAGATCATCCTTTTTGAAAAGTTTGGTTCCCTTGAGTTAATCAAGAATATAATTAATTTCGGGGATTGGATATCGGTTCTTGATTATAATTTTTTGGGTCTCTGTAATCAATACAAAGTAGCTATATCCCATCCTTATTTCAAACCAACACAATTGGGATATTGCAAATTGAGGATATTGATCAAATGTGGCTCTTTTGAATTAGCTTTCAAATATGAAATTTGATTTATTCATTAGATAGAAGAGAGCATATGTATAATGAGCCATTTGGGAGAGGAGAACCAAGTGTCAAGTCAATTGTATGATTTACCTTATAGTGCAAAAGAACACCTATAGGTTACATAAATATCTCTTTGGAATTCCACTATTTTGTTTTCTTACTTATGTTGTGTAGAGAGACCCTACATAGTTGCATAGAGAGACTCTATGTAAAGGCCCTAGAAGTCACAATGATTTTCCTTTTTCCTTATGAGTGAATCACGAAGAGGAAAACTCCAATTTTGAGAGGTTACCTTCCTACACTAGTTCATTGAGATAAAGGAGAAGTTATGATAGTCAAAATTACCTGTGGTACCCTATAGAGACGACTTCCCAAAGTAACAATGATACTATGATGCCTTGACTCATATGGCAATATGATGCTTCCATATATATGGTTGTCCTAGAACAACATCATAAAATTCAAACATGGAAACATCACATAGAACCTCATATTTGAGGGTTTTATGTCCTAATGCAAGATACATTACCAAATTACATGGAAGTCTCATCCCTAGCAACTAATGGTGTATGGATGGTGGTTCAATGTCCTTGACAACTTTGACCTCTTGATGATTTCTACTGATGTCATCTTCTTTTGGAAACAACTATAGAGCTAACCATTTCTTTGAATCATATAAATATATAGACTTATAATAAGGGAATACCAAAATTAACATGTACCTTAAAGGGAATCATACCTCCAAAGTTGATAGTTACTAGAGGTTCCTATGTTACTATCGGTAGCCATCAAAAGATATGGGGAAAATTGTCCATCATCTCATTCCTTCCTTGTGTGAGGGATTCCATAAGAAATAACTTGATAGGATTTCATGCTTTGTCGTCTTTCCCTTTTTCTACCAAGTGAGGTTGTTTGGGATAGAAAGGGTAGTCTTTGCAAAGTTTCATTAGTTTAAGGCCTAAGTCCCCGTACCTTGACCTAGTTGAGGATAGGAATGAAAAACAATAAAGATTTTTTTTTCTCATACCATTGTGTGACCATTGCTCTAATTTACGTGGATAATGAAATGGAGATGATATAAATATAGGTGGAATCATGAAAATATATATCAAAGAGAATAGTAATATAGTGAACCCAAGATCTAATAATGAATAAAATAGAAAACACTATAATATGCAAAGCAATTCAAATCAATGAATATGGCGGTAGATTATCTATGAAGAGAGATGTGCTAGTTATGTTCATTCACAAAAATACCATTACAATAGCTTGAAACTTCCTTATATCATAAATTAATATAAATACCTAAGCCTACAACTTGAGGTGGAAAAATGAATGCAGGATTCAAGGAGTCTAATCCATACATAACCTTCACAAGGCCACAATTTTCTCATACAAAATTCATTTGGGGAATTTCTTGGACCTCGAAAAAGCTTGTTCCATGATATATGTGTTTAGAAAACCCACAATCATAGATTATGTAGCCTATGCAAATCACTAAAAACATATAGGAAATGCCTAGAAAATGTACCAAAATTTTAGGACTTGCAAAATTGGAATAAAACTTCCAAGATGTAGAACCATTCTAAGTTAGTGGAAGAGGTGGATTTCCATTGATATCCACTTGGATAATCCATATTGACATAGATGTGACCATATGTGGCAATGCACCTTTTAAATTGTTTCCTCACTCTTCACATATCCTATGTCCTTGAGGGAATCATATATTTGGAAGTGCAACAAGGGATTAAATAGTCACGCCCATATTAGACTAGCAAAGCGAGAACATATTCTCATGTCAAATTTTGGAGACCGGGATTTCATATAGAGTCTAGATCTAAACCAAAAACACTAAGGCCTACGATCAATATATGATGTTGATATTTTTCTAGATCAAATTCCATTATAAAAAAATTATTGCATGTATAAATTTAAGATTCTTCCTTTACATTAGGTTTTTAAGTGCAAGAGATATAGTGATGAAGGTTTGTTAACGTTGGCCAAAGAAAATTAAACCCACATACTAGCCCATATTCCTTGTAAAATGAAGTTTTTTATCTATATTTGGTTGCAATGAAGGATGTGTTGGGGCTTCATTGACCACTCGAATCCTGGGGTATTGGGGAGAGGGACCTCCTAAATTTCACTTTAGCACCATGTCCTTGAATTATGATGACCCATTAAGCACAAGGTGAACAACATTTTCTCCTTCTTAGAGAGGTCAATCCCAAGAGGTCATATTCAATTATTTTATTTATTTATTTATGTCATGAATTCCTTGGAGACCCTAGATTATCATCTACTAGTGCATTAAATAGTAGTATTATCCAATAAAAATATGATTATTTTTAAAGTTTAAATCGTTCTTCATTATATTTTGAGGAAAATGAATTTTGTGAATATTTTCTATGGAAATAATTTACCCAATTAAACTAATCATAAGTATAAAAAATTTCCACTTGTAATTAAAGCAATATAAAAATCCAATTTTTAAGAATACTACAAAACTAACTAATGAAAGCTGGAATTTTAACATGAACCAATATGTAATGAAAGCAAGTTTTTAGTGACGAAACAATGTATAACTATGAGTATAAAGTCACATCAATCATCTTCATCAAAGCATTTATTATCCGTTGAGATGATCCTGGTTGTTAAAAGAACTATGCCAAGGAACCATAGAATTAAACTTTGATTTAGGTGTCACATATTATTCTATTAAGGAACAAGTTGTTAGGATTTCTTTAATTATGTCAAATAAAAAGGATAGTTATACAAGATTATTGTAATACTGTTGTGGGAAAAATATCCACAAGGGTGAGTATTATTCCCACTTTGGGAGAGAAATACTTGAGGTTGGAATAAGGACCTAGTATTGTAGATTGAGTGTTATTATTCATACACCAAATAGAAAAGAAAAATATATACAAGAAATAAAAAGAAACTACAAAGAAATAAATGGAAAAGTGCTAAGCAAAAAAAAATTACAAGAGTAAGCCCAACCAAATGTTGATTTTCCAATAGTCCATATAAATACAATGGTGTCACCTAGGAGGCGACAGTTTTAAGGGAGGCCAATAATTTCCCTTAGTGAGGTCTTTTTTTCACACAATTGTAAGATAACTAACATAGAACAATGGAGAAATTGTTGCTTCTTAGAGGAACAAATCAAGGGAGATTTTGAATGCCAATTTGAGGTATGAAGTGAATTGAAAGGTGAGCTTTCAATGTAATTCTTGCAGCATAAATTTGCTCTTAATTTTCTCCTATGGAATGCATTCCCATGGCTTCCTTTTATAGCCCAAATGGAATCTATGAAACACATAGATCCCAATGTGAACACCCTTTCTATTGACTGGTTCTTCAAGTACATGAAGGGGGATATTGAATATTCCCAAGCATGTGAGGAGTCCAGTTTGAATTTTGGAGCCAAGGGAGTCATTATGAGCCTTCAATGCACCACAAAAATTCACTGGTCCCATTGCTTTTACAATCGTAACACTTTCAAAGCTAAATTCATGTTGGGTCATGCGGGTTGTTGAATAAAGAGTTGTGTTATAATGTAGGCATTCAATACAAAACATCATGCTATTGTCTAAAATGACTAATTATGTCATTCTGGGGCTCAATTTATCTTGTGAATCTGATGAGCATGTCTTTGGTGAGATGTTGTGTGTTGATGACGTCTTCTTAAAATATTAGTTGAAACATGGCATATGTGCGAAATTTAAGCGTTAACAAAGACTCTAGACTCAAAAGGAATTTTCCCATTTTATTTTAGGATATCTTGATTTAATAGGAATGAATGGAAGAAAATGTATAAGGAAACAAAATGGAAGATACAAGGTAGTCGAGAGAATAAATCTTGCAATCTCCTATGAAGGGGAAAATGTAGAGAATCTGAATTCAACAGTTAACAATAAATATGAATTTTGTAAAGCATATGGGAATATACTTACACCTAAATACTTCAAGAACCATTCAATACATTAAATGTTTATATGAAGGAAATTGGTCATGAAAATGAATCAATTCCATTCAAAATAGACATCACACATGTACTATGAACATGATGGAATAGCTTGTTTCTTGAGGATTTTATTAATGAAAAGTAACATATTACATAGTTTGAAATGTTTATGGAATTACAAAGAAGAAAACAAAACACAAGTATTTCATTGTCTAGTACAAAATGGAAGGCTCGATCTCTTGGAGTTTGTTGTCTTTCTCATAATATTCCCTCTATCTTGGAGAATTTTCTATGATCTTGCACCCTTGAGAGGTATTTACACTTTTTTTCCAAAAATTCTCGACCCTTTTATCATGGGTTGTACTTCTCCTTTATAGTTGCTCCTTTCTTTAAAACAACTTCTTGGATATTGGAAACTTTACCATGGTAAATTCTCGACCACTTGAGTTAACCTTGTTGAGTTTCCTATGACGTTGAGGCTTGAAAGTAACATGCATATTATTGATCCAATGTTCATATTTGTTGAAATGAATGAGAGAAGGATGCTACTGGTGCTCATGGTGCTTCTTGTGTTGTTGAAGATAATATTGCATGCTTTGCATTACCTTTCCATGATTTTTCCATAGGGTAATTATGGTATTTCATTTTCCTTACTACCATATCTAAATCTATATAATGAGCATAGGTAGGGGGAGGCATATTTTTTAATATGGCCTTTATATGTTTAAGTAACCCTAAATCAACATCTAATTTATCCATTATCACATGTACCTTTAATGCTCCCTCCATATCTATAAACCTTACATCATTGTTTCTACATTCAACTATCATATTAACATAGTGCTCCTTGGGGTACAAGTCTCCATTTACATTCCATAAAGAAGGAAAACCTAGGTTCAATAAATATGTAAAGATGGCTTTGAAGGAGGACGAATACTTTAACAGTTGATGAGCCTTTTCCTGAGCTTGCTGCACCAAATTCATTTTAGTAATGAACTTATTTGCTTACATAATTGTATTTGTTTTGTCTCTTACTCTCAAGGATTGCAATTGTTCCTTTATTTTTCCATTCAGGATATTTATCGCCTTATTTGCAATATTTGGTTTATTTTCCATGTTCTTTTTATATCTTGTAGGGAAGTAGTGGCTAAAAAATATTTATTTTGAACGGTTATAAAGTAACTCCAATACTTTGTTGAATTCACAGTTATTTCATCCCATAGTAAGTGCTTAGCCCCATTTAATGCAACCCTTCCTACTAGTCTTTTTTTTCTTGGTATACCTCTTTCTATAATTTTGATTTGGTGTCCTATAATTATTTAATAATTTATTCTCTTTTATTTACTATATCATCTAAGACCATAATTTCCTCATATTTCTTTTCGATATTATCCTTTAGAGTTCTCAATTGTACTTCTTTCGGATTCATATCTACCAAGACTTTGGCTAAATTATTTGTAGGATATCCTTGTGTAGATTGCAATGTGGTACCTTTGGAAGCTTCCAATTTGAGGTTACTATTTTCTTGTTGAATTTGTCCAAATTTATCCTTGTACTGCTACATATGCTATTTTTCTTCTTGTATAGCTAGCATTTCAAGTGTTTACACATGGTTAGTCCCATGAACTTATAGATTTTTCTTTAGTACATGTATCTTTGTATCCTTTTTCTTGATAATGGATTGAACACTTGTTGGATTTCTAGGACACACACCTAAATCTATAACCTTTTGTTCTAGCTTAGTGATCTTCAATTGTTTTGCTTTATTGGCTAATGTTTCTTTCTTTAACTGTTTTTCAACTTGGTGACTAGGGTTTGGAGCTTAATAGAACTTATAGTTCATTTTAGTACATATCTATTTAGATCATCTCCTTGGTTTTTATGTGCTAGTTAATTTTGTCAATTGGGTTGAGGGCATCTAAATACACCATAAACTAGGTGGCTTTGTAGTATGTTGATATATGTGTATTTTGTGTTGATTTGGGTTCCAATATATCCATTTAAAAATTCATGTTATTCATATCAAAAGCATATAATAATATAGATCATTATCCACTTGAAATACATGTATACGGATATAGATCCCTCTTTACCTATACGTTCTGATTCTTTATCTACATATAATGTGAGAACCTGATAAATTTTGATTGTGACGTACTTTGTTCAATATAAACTGGTAGTGTTTCTACTGTGGGTACTATGGCGGAAGGAAGTTCTTCAATAGTGAGAATGGATTTCCTTGAGGAGGATTCCTGACCCTGATGTTGCACTAAGGCCCTTTCTAAATTAGTTGTACTATTTTTGCTACTAAGTTGTCCTTAGATCTATTCATCTATATCCACATTTGACTATATCTTTGTTCCTTATCTTTTCATCCATATATCTTTCTTCTGTGTGGTATCAAAAAATTTTGATTGTTGTATCTTATCTTCTTGTCTAACTTGTTTAACCTACTCCTAGGTTTCTAAGGTGGTTAAAAAATCACCCCCTCCCTAGTAGTACCCTTTAGACTATGGGTACTTCCTATATCATAAAAGATAATTGAACCCAGAGCAACTTCACTGAAAACTTCAAAGCTTCCTCACTCACTTATTGGAATGATAAAAGGCAAGGGGAGCGCTCACTCCTAACCATCACAACCTCATGTGGGCAAGGGAAAGGGCAAGGCTTGGGGCAAGGGAAGGGGCAAGGGTAATGGTCAGGGCAAGGGAAATGGAAGGGACTCTGAAGGGAAAGGGCAGTTTTTTTATAATTTCTCATTAGGTTGACGTATGCATTCTACCAATTTAACCTTCTATATTTTCTATGAAATGAACCTATGAGGATCATATATCCACTTTGTTCCTTTTGGGAGGTTAATGTACTTTAGCATGTCCTCATCGACATAATAGATTGTTCTGGTTTTAACAATGAAAGATCCCACTTATTTTGGAGCTTGAAGGTGATGGTACTTTTATTTAACAAAGTGGATATAATTAGAATCAAATATTTGATTGATATATTCCAATGCAAATATTCTAGGAATTAGAAAAGTAGGTAATTGATAAGGTTTAGATTATGATTTATGTATAATCTTCAAATGAGAAACAATCTCCAACCCATAGTCCTAACTTAATTGCATAAGTCTCTTGTATTTATAGAAGACCCTTGGAGAAGGAATTGGCATGGATTAGAGTGTATCCAATATACATGACCTTATTGAAAAAATAATTGAAACCCTTACTGTTTGGCTGCTTCTTGATCTCAGGGGTCTAATCTATCACTGATATGGAGATCTAAATTTGGAAACTATGTAACTTGGTGATATAGTACCATGTATAAGATATAGGATTGTAATGAAAATACTTAAAGAGTGAAGACATTTAATTATTGATCATGTATCATATGAGCTAGAAATTATGCATAATCATATTTGACAACAAGATTTCCAAATAGAGAATAGAAATTGGACAATAATTCTAAAACAATGTCATCCACCATCCTATCTTGGTCATATCCAAGTAATTGACACACCATAGAAATTGATTTCCTATTTAGGTAAGGGAAAATGTCAATTCCTGAGGGGGGTGACCCCTTTGGGAGTTCAACATCATGAGATTTCATTATTTTCATCTTGATTGAGGGATTGATATTTGATTCCAAAGGAATCTTCATCTAGCTTTTGTAAATCTAAGGTATTAGGGATATCTAAAAGAATTCGATGACATCTCTAGACAAAGGACATATGATGGTGGTTTGATCAGATTTCATTATTGCTCTCTTTTCAAATGAATAGATTCATACACACTAGGTGAATAATTTAGGAAAACGAAATGTCCACGGTATTGAGACTAGGGATAAATTTAATTCCCATATGTTTAGGAAGTAATGGGATTCATTAAATCTGGCTTGAGAGTCAATAATGGAATTATGTAGATATGAAATTTATAGGAAAGGTCAAGTGAATACCCCTAGATATCAATAATATGTTCATCATTTGGGTGTGGAGTTTTTTTGTCTCGGGAAATTTGGTTTTCTCAATAATAACCATATTTGAGGGAAGAAGGATAGTTAAGAAGAATAAACAGATGGATGATATTGATTTTTTTTTTTAGATGAGTTGGATTCTCCACAACTTCCATAGATCACCCATAGATTCGCTTGAACAATGGTAACCTTTTAACACTTTGGTGATTATTTTAAAAATTTTAATTTTTGCATATTAAATGATTTTTTTTTCTAAATTCAGAGTCTAATCTATTGACTCAAAATAATAACATAGGAAAAAATACAAATCATGATGGCAGTTCTTTGAACTGAATGTAGTAGAGAGTAATTTGAATCATGCCCCTATCAGGAATTTAGGCTTTTACAGTCAAATTAATCCTCCCTATAGAGGGGAAAACATATCATAGTGAAAGCAAAATAAAAATTATTGAAACAAAAATTCTGAGTGTTACTGTTATAAATAACTGGGAGGGATAGACCCAAATTGACCATAACAAAAGAAATCAAAACCCTAGGAACTTGGACTTAGTGCTTGAAATGATTCTCCTCCTCAATGGGAACACCAAAGCTGAAGCCAATCTGTGTTTTTTTTCGACTTTCATCTGGTGGATCTGGAGGGTTGATAGAAGACTGTCCACCATCCTTTCCTTAGATATTGGAGTCACTACTAATATCCTCCTCATTGCTCAAACCATTGGCGATCGAGGGATTCCTCTTAACCGAGAGCGATTTTGTTTTCCTATTTTTCGAGGCCATATTAATGGTTTCTTTGCCCTGTTCTGTTCCCACCACGGTTGTTAGAGGAGGAGGAGGCAAATGGTCAATGTACATGGGAGCTGTCGGAGGAATCAAGGAGGGAGTCGGAGGATCATACTGAGTTACTAGTAATATGGAGTATAATCCTGTCTAGGAGGTTCTTCACTACTAAAAAGTTACTTCTGCATAGGACCGTCTTATCTTTCGCTTAGTGGGAGACCATAAGATCATCCTCCCAATTATCCATGAGATGAAGGAGATGGTCCAGGATTTCGTTGTCGTAGACTTCAGTATTTTCCATAGAAAAGGGAGTTATAGCTCACTCGTTGGAGATTCCCATACCTGCACATCCCCACTGTGGCATAGCTCGCAGTCTGTGAGACATATTCAAGTGAAACAGAGGCGTAATTTGGTGTAAGCATTGTACATCAGTTGAGAAATAATGTGTAGGAGGATGGAAACTAGCGCACTTCAAAATTGCCATGGGATCTGCAGGATTGTTTGGATTCACAAAAATGTATAGGGAGGAAGGTAAGGGATGTTGAATATGTTTCCCACATGAAGTTTTCATGAACAATGAGGTGGAATTAAACTCACCATTAATCTACCTAGGAGAGCATAGTATAGAGTGACAGAGGAAATTCCACCTCGCATCAATAACCTGGAGAGACTGCATGGATCAAGGGAGGGGATGGCTTGCGTCATTAAAATATTAATAATTTTTAGTCTTGGTAATGGCACCAAGGAACAGTTGTGTGTTCCTACTGCTGCTCCTGCTCTTCCTTTGATCCATGTAGGCACCCACATCTGGGTATTAAATGTAAAGCCACATGGAATCTCCTTATTGGATTCTCTATAGTGATTTAGACATCACATTAGTTTTTAGTCATTAGTCGATTCCCATGCGTCCATATTTCAATGGTCCACTTGTTTCTTAGTTGTCTTGGTACCTACACCTTTTAGCTTCGTCATATGTGTTTCCAGGAACTTGATAAAGGCGGTTTCATAATCCTTCCATTAAGAGCCTATATGCATGAGTTCCCACCATGTCATTTAAGTGTTTTTTTTAATTCATGGTGTATGTGTATTAGATTAATCATCGCTATCTTCATGAGCCTGAATGACTAGTAGCTACTAATACTAGGCACTTCCGATAAATCATGCTTTCCACTAATTCAAGTCCCTTCCGCTTAGCCTTTGGTCATGGTGCTTGATCACATGGTCGATTTAAGTGTTATATTTGAATAAGCCTTAGGCAATATTCTAGTGGTCAAGCCCAATCCTTTTAGCACCTAGATTATATTTAGCACTTGGGAGCTACTCCATTAAAGTAAAAGTTTAATTTTGTCCCTCAATCACTTAATCAATCCATTGTGAACATGGAGATTATGTAATGTACTAACATGATTATTTGATCATTTCCTTTCAAAATTTTATATTTTTTTTATAAGAATGAATATGCTTTTTTATATTAAAATGGAATACAGTTTTCCATCACATTACCGAATTCAAAATTGGTTTATAAGCCATATAGTAGAGTACATTAGCTTGTTTCACTTTCTATATCTTAGTATTAATGGCATAATATTTATATGAGATTACCATCTTATGATGAATACCTTAGTATGATCAACAACATGAGATAAAAGTGTGTCCATCTTAGAAACCAAATAAAAAATTCCAATGTCATGAGATGAACTAGACAAAGACGCACGTGTTTTGTAATGAATATGACTTGACGTGTCTTTCTCCCCTTATTTCATTCTCTAAAATCACACATTCATCCTTAAAATAAAGTTGGGCATGTAATTTCTTAATTGTCAGATGATTTGATTGCATAAATGTTTCTTCAAAACCTAGTTTTTGAGAAAAGTGTATCTAGAACAAATATATTGAAAATATTTTTCAATGTGATCCAATTCTGCCTCTAAGGACCTATCTTTAACATGTTATTTATCTAATACATCATGAGGAAATATTTGATCCATTTCTAATTCACTAACCAAATTAGTATAAAATGAAATATATAAGGATGCACATGTTTAATCATAGATATTAGTAAAAACATCATTCTCTTCTCAAAATAAACTAGACTGAATATTAAGATTATTCTCATTATCATAATACACCTTTTGATGACTTTGTATTGACATGGAATATGACCATAACTCAGACTCAATCTGAAAATTATTATCATTGAAATATAAGCAATAGCTAGTAAATATATCTGGTTACAGATAGAAACAAGTTTCAAAATATAAAGAATTAAATGTTTCCCTTTTGACAAGATCACCTTAATTAATAATTTGAAGAGGAACATTTAGTATGTAAATCTTGATCAAGATTAGAGGGATAGAATGTTCTATCATCATCTAAAGAGTCATTATTGATAGATTCAATTCTAGGGCCTATAGTCATTAAATCCTCTTCTACCATATATCTTTCAATGAAAGTTTGAAAACTATTGTTAATATGACGGTTGAATCTTCATCTACATTCTTCTCTTCTTGAAATTGCAATTTAGAAAATTCTAATATTTGTTGTCATGGAACAATCTCAATGTTAGCAATAGATGTAGAAATAGAATTGTTGGACATATTTTCTTGCTCCTAAAATTGTAAATTGCAAGGTAATGAAATTTGTTGTTACACAATAGTTTTAGTGTAATTGATGGAATCAATGGAATTATATTTTCATCATCATTAACTAATGAGATAATACCTTGAGTTCCATGCATATCATGAAATGGATGTACCTCATATTCATCATTGTTCTAATGATCATGTGTGTTTGAAAGAGAATTGAGGTAGAGGAATTGATCTAGTGTATTGTCTCCAGAAGGACACTCTTTCTCAGGAAACTTGTAATATATGAACATAAACCTAGAAAAGAAACTATTGAGAGACTCACCTTCATCTTTATGAAGACTTACAAATTCCCACCACAACTCTTTCCAATTGTAATCCCCATGAGTGCTAAGAAATAACTCCATAAGCTTCCTCCATTATGAATAGATTTAACAAGCAACATCACAAACCAAACCTAGATTCTTCCTTTCAAAGTAACAGTAAAAATTATGTAGATCTTACTTTCACCAAATACATGTAAATAATTACAAATAAATTAAAAATCAACAAAATGATCAGATGCACATATTTTATCTTCTCCATCAAAACTTAATCTTTGCAAGAGATTGATTTCTTTTCTAGAAATACCCTCAATGGGACTAGGAAAACTGAAAGCATGTTCCAAAACAACAATAGGATTTATTTTCAAAAATAAAATAATTTAAAGAAATATATGAAGAGGGATTAATTTCTAGTTGGACCTCCTTGTAGCGCCATGTGTTGATGTGTATAATTGACCCACTCATCAACACAAGGGAGATAACCCACCCCAGGGTTCAAATAACCGTTTTGAACCCCACACCAGGTATTTATTAGCTTCTAAGTCATTTAGTGTGGCTATATCTGACGGTGTTGATTCACCTCATTACCAATAGCATAGGTTTCTACTCGAACAGAGACTTTTGATAAGATATTACACTAATTCCTAAATGCAATCCAACATTTAATCTAAAGCATAGAGTAAATCCAAGTGCAATATAAATCTATCGCTAATTAAATGAAAACAAAAGTATGATTATGAGTGCATGATTCAACAACTTAAGGAGGAAAAGGTTCATGTTGATACATTTGATCTAGCAACACCTAAAAAAATCATAAATGAGGATAAATTCAATGCATCATTGAAACCTCAATTATGATTAGTTCATGTCATTGTACTAATATGAAATATCAAGAAAAGATGCACAATTAAGAGAATTAGTAGACCTAGGGTAAAGATACTACATTACGTAAAATGATCACTTATAAACTAATGTAGAGATTTAAAATTAATTTGAAGCCTATTTAATCATATCCCTCGGGAGCATAAATTTTAAAGGAGATCTAATACATGAAGGAATATTTATCACTGGCTTAACTGGAAAAATACAAATAAACCATAATAATCTAAGAACACCAACAATTTAGAGTTGAACAATGAAAGATGAATGTTTTCTTGTTAGATGTTTTTACACATCGGATTCTCAAATAGTTTCAAATAACCAACTAAGAAATGCTAACATACAAATATGAATGAAAAACATTTGTATTCAATCAAGATTGAACTAAACATGTAGAGAGATATCTTTCCAAATAGAATTGAATGTTTAAATCAATATGCAAATGTCAATATCCAAGATGCCAAATTTTCTTCAAAATATTGTAGAAACTTGGATGAAGCCGAAGAAAGCTAACAACAAAAAACTAATTGCATTATTGAAATAAAAATAATTGTAATAGCTACAACAATTTTGTAAGAAGAAAAGTATTTCTTCTTGCTTCTGTCTCTGTTCCCCCATTTTATTTACATCTCATATGGGTATTTATACAACAAGGGATGATTGGGAGGATACGATCAACTCTCCCAGTTCCTGAACTAATTGGTTGGGTGTTCCATTAAGCAAAAGACATTTTGAAAATCAATTCTTAAGATAAATATGGGAAATTTTGTTTCCAACATATAGACATATCTCTCAAATCACACATTTTTTTGGAGATTCTTCTCACAAATCAACTAATTGAGCTCATTCTATATAAAACCCATGTTCTGGATTTTGTATATCCGTACTCTCGCTCCAGAAATAGTGTCTAAATATTACTACTCATTTCCACTTGGTATATGGTTGATTGCTCATAATTTAGGATTTTGATTTTTCATATTTGATTTCTTCAACTCCAAACCCACGCTTGTACAATTTAAAAGGGAAAACTAAAAGAAATAAACAACATTTCAAATTTAATGAAACAAATACAGATCAATGTGAATCCATTTGCAAATCTAATCATAACTAAATAAACCAATCTAAGTCAAATTCGCGAGTCAATCTCCAAGTGAATTTTAGGGACATTTAAACTCATCACCATTTTTCCATTTCATGCAACTTAGATATGAGGAAAGTGAAAATACATATATTGTTATTGGTTATTGTTTCAATTATACCTATGAAATGGTTATTGGTATACTAAACTATGTCCTTTCTTTGTGATTGTTTATACAAGTTCCTTGGAAGTGCCTTGGAAAAGAACCAATTTGTGTTCTCATTAACCGTGTGTTTGTACTTGCGTAATTGGCACAAGATGAATGTCATTTCACGGCATGATACATTGATTGAGAAATAATTTTTTTAACGACAATACTTGTGTAGCATACATTCATCAAAATTTTAGTTGTTCAAGGGGATTTTGTGTTGTCTTTGTTAATATTATGCTTTAATATCTATGTTCCTAATGCTCGTATATCTTTATGTCCAGGAGGAATCAAAGGAAAGGCTTTCTGAACCAAAACGACAAAAAATTGAGGTATGCAATTGTTGATTATCATTCTAGTTTGTGATGGTATTTCTAGATATTATATTTTTATTCCACACAAAAGCTCAGACTTTTAGGAATCAATACTAGCCCTTATTTTAGTTAGTCGCACTCTAGAAGTTGGATGTATTATATTGAATAATCAACATACTAAGAAATGAAATAAAATTTGATTTTGTGATCCATTTGGAAATGGGTAAAAATTTCTTTCAACAACCAAATTTTTAGTTGTGGATCCAATCTACAATCTATTGTACTTTGTAATTCTGATAGACACATATAGTATACAATTGAATTTGGAGGATGAATAGAGTTGCATTGCTCATCACCTCCCTTTCTACCTTGGCCACCATTTCCTGCTTTTTCTTGTATAGATTGAAGTCCATGGAAGTGTCTCCTATTCTTAAAGTAGGCTCCTTAGAATTTCCTAAGGATTCTAGTTCTTCATACCCACTAAAAATAGCAACAAAGCATGCCCACATAGTCCCTGCTAGTAGGGTTGTGAAGAATCTGGATTTTATCTCTACCATAGATATCTTGGATTTGGATCCTCGTCCAAGGACTATCATACTTTTGTAGTTTTCATTGACAGATAAATTCACAGGTTTATGGTCCATTTTTTTAATTTAAGCATTGGATTAAAGAAGCATGGAAGTCTAAGTTGTAGGGTTTACCCTCCTTTTCCTATGGGAGGGTTTCTTTTTTTTATAGTTTCAACAAGAACATAGATGTCTTATATTTGATTTGTCCCTTATTTCATGGATGTGAGTGGATTGCATTAATATTTGGTCCTTGGTATTTAAGGAAATAGAAGAAATATAATTAGTGCTAATATGGGTATGCCAAATACACCTTCCACTAGTATTCTAGAATAGATCCACTCTAAAATCAATAGGAGACAACTTGGGAAAGTTCATTTAAGTAGCAGAGACAAATGAATTACATTATTCATGCATCCATATATGAATGGAAGTTGCCTCATGGAGGCTATTCTACTCTAGCTAGATGGTAGGATCTACTATCAAGATTTGGATTATGAGAACCTTCCTTTTAAATGTGGTTTGAGACATGAATATGGACACTTCACAAGGGACTACCCAAAATCCCAATTTCTTTTGGAAAAGAAGATTGCCACTTCCACACAGAGTAACCAAAATCATAGTGATCATAATTAGTTTCACATTGTGACTTGCAAGAAAAAGCAACTGTAGCATCATGGACATCCAAAATCCAAGGTGATTCCTTGAGCAAAAATTGTTTCCAAGTTCCAATTCTTATATGATCTAGATAACCCTAAATATAAGGAAGGCGTTGAGCTTCAGAACCCAAAATTAAGCAAGGGAGATCCCCTCCCTAGAGAGGGATCCTCTTCTCAACCAATAAAGAACCAAATATATGTATAATATGCCCTAAATATAATATGCAATGCAAATCAATATAAAGAATGTAGTCTCTCAAAAATTTTAATTAACACACACACACACACACACACATAAAGTACCAATACAAATAATAATAAACAATAAACAAAGTGACATGATCTAACTATAAAGGACACATTCAACCATATGTCATCAATTATTATTCATTCTATCTTATTCAATTATTTATTACTTATGATGTATGGATTCCTGTCTATTGTCCTTGTTATGTTGGATATTTGTTTGTAAATGAATTTTTGTTCATTTCATTATTATCAAAGCTACATTCTCATTTAGCTCTTGGTCACACTTTCAAACCTTTTTGGATCCAGCTTTTAGTCACCCTTGTATTTTTAGAGTTTCTATTAACATCTAGTTTGTGACCATAAACCGGCCTCTGGCCATTTAAAAATTAGAATTTCTATCCCAATCTGCTATAAAATTCAAACAAAATTGGGAACTCTGTTGAAGAAAACATAATGCCTGTTGAAAAAAAAAACAAGATCAAGAACGTTAAATTATTAAAGAAATAACAGGGAAGAATTGGTGTTGTGTGAATATAAGCAGATACGTTTCCATACCATTACAAATCCATCATTGACTGATGTATCTTTTATTAATCTCTTATTTAATTGAGAAAATTAAGTTTATTACATACCGTTGGGAAAAAAATGAGCCCCAAATCATGTTAGAAAATGCATCTTTCCATAATTAATGAGGGGCCTGTATTTTCCCACTACCTCTACTAATCAATATCTTATGGTTAGGAATTTGTTTTTCTTTGATGCCACCACTCTCAATCCAAAAAAAATTTGGATTCATTTGAGAAGTATAACTAAAAAAATTTGCTTACTACATTTGGTTGATTTTTCCCTTATGGTACTAGCTCTTTCA
>LPNX010524745.1:229638-250606 GCA_001517045.1 Pseudotsuga menziesii | reverse complement strand
GGGGGGGGGGGGGGGGGGGGGGGGAATTTCTTGTGGCATTATTGATAAATACTTTCATGGGGTTACAATAGGTGTCAATTACAACTGCAATTATACTTATCAAACAATACCCAATCTATCCTTCATTTTCTTATCTTTTTGACAAACTCTTGTGTACTCAATTTAAACATTGAGATCTCAAGTTATGACCTCCAAAATGAAAAGACAATTCCACTTTTGATTTTCCCCTTTGTTCTATTTGAGAACTTGACTTAAAATTATTCCCTATTTAACCCACATGCATTGTGGGAGGGCAATGCACACTATCTATAGTGAAAATGATTTTCCTTTACATTTGAGCATGGAATAACATAGAGATATGGAATTGAGTTTAATTAGTTAAGTTACATTCACCCAACCATTGCAAAATTAACAATACACACCAATACCCAATAACCACTTTTGAACCCTACCTACATGGTTTCCTCATGTCATAGGTTGGAATTTGCAGTAGGAAGCATGCAAGGTATGCAGGGAATTTTTTATGATACCCTTTGCATATATCAAAGCCTACCAGCAAACATTTGTAACTATAGATATAAAATTTAATAAAATCAAACTGATATAACATTTAGAACTCAAAGTTATATCCTTCGGAGGATATAACTCCGAAGTTCCTATAGGTACATTCTTGGTCAATTAACTAGGTGGATCTTGGTCAAGTTGACCAAGATGATGATTTGTGATGTCCTCTTTGCTAATCGGTTATTGCTAGGTTGTTTCTCAAGGGATTAGCTACCCCTTGATGATGTCATTATAACCTAACCCTTAGGAGAAGTATTGAGGACTAGAGGATCGCATCATCTAGTTTGGATATTTTCCTTATATAGTGATGATAAAAATATATGGAACGCACATGACAATATACCTTGAGAGAGAAAAGATTAAATTCCTTGGTTTTGTTGGTATTGTGGGTAAAAGGCATTGTCTCCCCAAATTTATGGTACACCATGGTATTATGAGTATGGGGGTTTCCTTGCCACCTTTTTGTGACCCTTAGTTTACTTATGGTATTTTGGTTCCTAGCACCCTTGTTATATGTGGTACCTTGACCACCTTTGCTATGATGACTTAAACTTATTATTTTTAATGTTTTATTGTATGTGATCTTATGACCCTTGGTAACCTATTCCAAGTCAACCTATTTTATTATTATTATTATTGGTAATGATCCTAAAACTTAGAAGTTTCCTAAGTGACCTTTATAGAAGTCATATCAAGATTATAAAATAAGTTCTCAACTTCATTCTTATGTGCATCTTTGCATGAAAGAAATATAGATCTGATCTTTTTTGGGCCCCAAGGGTTACTGCTGCTATAGAGTGGAAGTATTTGATGTTAGGATTATTAATCCTCCCTTGTCCAATTTGGTCATATGTCTAAATTGGGAGTCATGTCTAAATCGGGAGTCCATCCGGTCTATTTATAGTCATTAGCACCATTGGGTACACTTGGCCTAATTGGGGCACATGTTTTAGTTACTAAAGTGTGGGGAACACTAATTGAGGCTCACTACCACTGATTGCACTTTATTGCATCAGTTTAGGAGCCTCCTATACCAATCCCTACAATTTAGGAGCCACTGGGAGTGTCGAAACCAACCAAGGTCAGTTCAGTTCAGTTGATGACTGGTTAATATGAGTTAGGAGTTAGCTACATTCAATTCTAGTCCTCTACATTTAGTTAGCACTAGGTTTGCATGGATGCACTAAGGAGGGGCGTATTTCTCACCTACCATAGTTAGTTAGCCTCAGTCAACACTGAATGTAACACTTGAGTTGTGTTTTAGAACTCCGATGAACTCTGGTTATGGTTTAGACAAGGTCAGTTAACTATTGAGTCCTCCGACAGTGATTTAGACAAGGTCTTAGTTACCTATAGTCAATTAGAGTTTAATCAATTCAAATTTCCTAATGTGGATTCAAATTGCATGTGTCTATTTAAGCCATTGTACTTCATTGTAATTATTATCTAATTACTCTTTGATTAATGAAAAGCATTCATAGCTGCAAGCCATTTTTGCACTGTTTCATTCTTCAATAACTGAGTAAATTATGTGATCTATCATGTGAGTTGTGTGTTTGTCCACAGATCTATGTGCTCAATTTAATATGGTATTAGAGCCTCGGAAAACAAGGCACTTCTCCTCCTCATATCTCCTACAAGATCATTTTTTGAGCAAAATTGCTCCTTCTAGCACTGCACCAGAAGCGAATAATTTACCACTTAATACCCCAAGCAAATGAATTGTTGATCAAGCTTGCTTGATTAAATAAGATGGGTGTGAAGAAAATTCCAAAAGTGTAGGCTGTCCGACCTTACGATGCCCTTTTTTTTTGTTTTGTAGGTACAACTTCGAAATGAATTCATCAGTTCCTCTTCTCACCCGATCCTCAGACTATTATGAATCGAAGGTGAAGAGGATTGTATTTCTGAATAGACAAGATCTCTTTTGGGTGTCTGGTGGATTTAGTAGAAAGTCTTTTGAGAGTGAAAATTACTAGCTAAATGCAAAGGACACAGCTTTTGAAATAATGAAACTGGCTTTTTCTCCTAGCTTGTGCTACCTCAGTAGATCTATTAAAGATCCACAAGAGCTCTAGACAAGATTGGAAAGAACCTTTGGAATGATTAATGAGGATCATAATAGCACTTTGGAGAGCACATCCAACACCATAAGAATCCTTGATACAAAAATCTCGGCCTCCACTCTCTCTGATGAAGTTGTTCAAGATGAAGAAGAAGCAAAAGCTTCTACACAATCAATTCGAATTGAAGACAGTCTCCATGCAGTGACTCCTTCTCCTGATGCTATGGAAGTTCATGAGATCTATGATATCTCAGCTCCTCATATTTCTGAAATAGAAGAAGAAATTTGAATATCTGATATTGAAGTAAAACACTGCTGCACTTCCATGTAAACATTCACCGGTGATTTTCCTTTGAATTTTGTGCAAAATTTACCAGTAATTGCTTCCAAAAGTGAAGAGAAGTTTGATTTTTCTCCCTCTAATGTTGCTGCTGGTGTGAAAATATGTGATACCTTGGATATTTTGGAAGAAATATCAGATTACCAGAGTGATCCATTCGCTCCCCATGATCTATATTTTCCAGCAAATTCTTGCAGGATTGCATGCACCAAAATTCAGAATTTTGAAGAAGAAGAAAGTTGTGCATCCACCGTTTTGGTTAACCATTTATTTGAATCTGATATTAACTTCATTGAATTTGATATGATATTATTTAGATCTGATCTGTTATTTCTTGGTTTAATATATCAAATTCATAATCTTTCAGTACTACTTGTAGCTGTTCTCATCAGCGGTGTGAAGAAACGAGTACCGCAAGTCTCCTACAAAACTGTCGCTGGGGATTTGATTCCATTTCATAGTTTTGGATATGCTTTGAACCTGTTTAGATCTGATTTAATTTCTGATATGATATTATTCGGTTCATATTTTAAAATTCAAAAGCTTTCAGTCATGCTTGTAGCTGCTCTCACCAATTCCGGTGTGAAAAATCACATACCACACTTTCTCTTCAAAACTGCCGATGGGGATTTGGTGTTAGTTTCCTCATATGAGGTTGATGATATTTTATTATGTGATTCATTAGATATTTCAGAGGCTATTTCAGACTATGTATCTCAGGCATTCGCTCTCAACACTCCCAGTGCTTCTCTACCATTGATCACATGCTCATCTCCTCAAAGAACTAGTAAGGAGGAAGATTTTTCGCATCCGCCTGGACACTTACTCCTAACACTTTGGGTTGTTCTTAAAAATCATGGTTTTATATTCATGGCTGCATAATATCAATTTTTTGAGTGTTCCTCACATGTTATAAATCCTCAAGAACCTTTTCTCACTTATCAGTTGACTTCAGTTGCTCTACATGGGTCCAGTCTTCATCCGGCAGCTGCCTATATTTCTGATTTAGTTGAGCATATCATTCTTCTTCCAAAGAGGAATATTCCTCCAAACATAATGATGGAGAGTTTCACAAGCCAGGCCCCATGATACCTGTGCACAGAAGAACCAGATTGATCCTGATTCTACCTGCTTAATTAGAAGGGGCTTTTTTTCCCATGTGGTTTTTCTGCAGCATCTTGCTTTTGAGCAGTTACTTTACTTTACTTGATGTAATGGGTGACCTATGGTATTAGTTAATAGGGCCCACATATTGTCCAATTTAGCATTTAGGGGGGGTGTTAGGATTATTAATCCTCTCTTTTCCAATTTGGTCATATGTCTAAATCGGGAGTCATGTCTAAATCGAGAGTCCATCGAGTCTATTTATAGTCATTAGCACCATTGGGTCCACTTGGCCTAATTGGGGCACATGTTTCAGTTACTAAAGTGTGGGGAACTCTAATTGAGGCTCACTACCACTGATTGCACTTGATTGCATCAGTTTAGGAGCCTCCTATACCAATCCCTACAATTTAGGAGCCATTGGGAGTGCCGAAACCAACCAAGGTCAGTTCAGTTTAGTTGATGACTGGTTAAGATGAGTTAGGAGTCAGTTACATTCAGTTCTAGTCATCTACATTCAGTTAGCTCTAGGTTTGCATGGTTGCACTAAGGAGGGGCACATTTCTCACCTACCACAGTCAGTTAGCCTCAGTCAACACTAAATGTAACACTTGAGTTGTGTTTTAGAACTCCGATGAACTCCGGTTATGGTTTAGACAAGGTCAGTTAACTATTGAGTCCTCCGACAGTGATTTAGACAAGGTCTTAGTTACCTATAATCAAGTAGAATCTAATCAATTCAAATTTCCTAATGTGGATTCGAATTGCATGTGGCTATTTAAGCCATTGTACTTCATTGTAATTATTATCTAATTACTCTTTGATTAATGAAAAGCATTCACAATTGCAAGCCATTTTTGCACTGTTTCATTCTTCAATAATTGAGTAAATTGTGTGATCTATCATGTGAGTTGTGTGTTTGTCCACATATCTATGTGCTCAATTTAATATGGTATCAGAGCCTTGGTGGACAAGGCACTTCTCCTCCTTAGATCTCCTACTGGATCATTTTTTGAGCAAAATTACTCCTTCCAACACTGCACCAGAAGTGGATAATTGACCACTTAATACCCTAAGAAAATGAATTGTTGATCAAGATTTCTTGATTAACTAAGCTGGGTGTGAAGAAAATTCCAAAAGTGCAAGCTGTCTGACCTTACAGTGCCTTTTTTTTTTGCAAGTGCAACTTCAAAATGAATTCATTAGTTCCTCTTCTCACCCAATCCTCAGACTATTATGAATGGAAGGTGAAGATGATTGTATTTCTGAATAGACAAGCTCTTTTTTGGGTGTCTGGTGGATTCAGTAGAAAGTATTTTGAGAGTGAAAATTACTGGCTAAATGCAAAGGATGCAGCTTTTGAAATAATGAAACTGGCTCTTTCTCCTAGCTTGCGCTACCTCAGTAGATCTATTAAAGATCCACAAGAGCTCTAGACAAGATTGGAAAGAACCTTTGGAATGATTAATGAGGATAATAATAGCACTTTGGAGAGCACATCCAACACCATAAGAATCCTTGATACAAAAATCTCGGCCTCCACTCTCTCTGATGAAGTTGTTCAAGATGAAGAAGAAGCAAAAGCTTCTACACAATCAATTCGAATTGAAGACAGTCTCCATGCAGTGACTCCTTCTCCTGATGATATGGAAGTTCATGAGATCTATGATATCTCAGCTCCTCATATTGCTGAAATAGAAGAAGAAATTTGAATATCTGATATTGAAGTAAAACACTGCTGCACTTCCATGTAAACATTCACTGGTGATTTTCCTTTGAATTCTGTGCAAAATTTACCAGTAATTGCTTCCAAAAGTGAAGAGAAGTTTGATTTTTCTCCCTCTAATGTTGCTGCTGGTGTGAAAATATGTGATACCTTGGATATTTTGGAAGAAATATCAGATTACCAGAGTGATCCATTCGCTCCCCATGATCTATATTTTCCAGCAAATTCCTGCAGGATTGCATGCACCAAAATTCAGAATTTTGAAGAAGAAGAAAGTTGTGCATCCACCGTTTCGGTTAACCATTTATTTGAATCTGATATTAACTTCATTGAATTTGATATCATATTATTTAGATCTGATCTGTTATTTCTTGGTTTAATATATCAAATTCATAATCTTTCAGTACTACTTGTAGCTGTTCTCATCAGCGGTGTGAAGAAACGAGTAACGCAAGTCTCCTACAAAACTGTTGCTGGGGATTTGATTCCATTTCATAGTTTTGGATATGCTTTGAACCTGTTTAGATCTGATTTAATTTCTGATCTGATATTATTCGGTTCATATTTTAAAATTCAAAATCTTTCATTCATGCTTGTAGCTGCTCTCACCAATTCCGGTGTGAAAAATCAAGTACTGCACTTTCTCTTCAAAATTGTTGATGGGGATTTGGTGTTAGTTTCCTCATATGAGGTTGCTGATATTTTATTATGAGATTCATTAGCTATTTCAGAGGCTATATCAGACTATGGAGCTCAATCATTCTCTCTCAACAGTCCCAGTGCTTCTCTACCATTGATCACATGCTCATCTCCTCACAGAACTAGTAAAGAGGAAGATTTTCTGAATCCGCCTGGACACTTACTCCTAACACTTGGGGATGTTCTTACGACTCATGGTTTTCTATTAATGGTTGAAAAATATCAGTTTCTTGAGTATTCCTCACATGTTTTGAATCCTCAAGAACCTTTTCTCACTTATCAGTTGGTTTTAGTTGCTCTACATGGGTCCAGTCTTCATCTGGCAGCTATCTATATTTCTGATTTAGTTGAGCATATCATTCTTCTTCCAAAGAGAAAGATTCCTCCAGACATAATGATGGAGAGGTTCACATGCCAGGCCCCAGGATACCTATGCACAGAAGAACCAGATTGATCCCGATTCTACCTACTTAAATAGAAGGGTTTTTTTTCTCGTGTGGCTAATACCAGTAATAGGAGCTTATGAGAAGTGATAAGGAGTGGAGTTGCAAGGGAATGCCCATATCTATCGTATGGTGGATCAATGCAATGGGGGAAATGATAAAACAAGTAAACGTGTACAAGTTAGATAGCAAGATCACTAAAGCAAGAGACCTACCTTCTGAAAGCAACAAGTTATATCGATCAGCAGGTGGTTATTTGTTATTTTTAAAGTGTCAATCATAGAGATACAACGTAGAGGATGAGGAGGAAGGAGGGCCCATAGCTAAACAAGAATATCTAGGCTGTTTTTGTCCCCATTGGAATTGAATTCATCTTTGTATTCCCGTATCCCATAATATAACTGATCCAGGTCTTGACATCTGGTCCCAATCTTGTGTCACCATGGGTGGGTTTCTGGGGCCACCATGGGGTATAAGTCCCCCTTTTCAAGGTTCACTCTTCCTAACTATCCCTACATATCCTATTACAAAATGAAATCTAAAACCCAAAACATGCAAAATGACCAAAGAATTCCAGTTCATCCTCCCTGTGCTCTGATCCGGAACAAAAGGTGTATAAAATGACATGGAAACTTTCCCCGACACCTTGTTTTTGAGCAGTTACTTTACTTTACTTGATGTAATGGGTGACCTATGGTCTTAGTTACCAGGGTCCACAGATTGTCCAAGTTAGCATTTAGGGGGGTTGTTAGGATTATTAATCCTCCCTTGTCCAATTTGGTCATATGTCTAAATCAGGATTCCATCCAATCTATTTATGGTCATTAGCACCATTAGGTCCACTTGGCCTAATTGGGGCACATGTTTCAGTTACTAAAGTGTGGGGAACACTAATTGAGGCTCACTGCCACTGATTGCACTTGTTTGCATCAGTTTAGGAGCCTCCTAGACTAGTCCCTACAATTTAGGAGCCACTGGGAGTGCCGAAACCAACCAAGGTCGGTTCAGTTCAGTTGATGACTGGTTAAGCTAAGTTAGGTGTCAGTTACATTCAGTTATAGTCCTCTACATTCAGTTAGCGCTAGGTTTGCATGGCTGCACTAAGGAGGGGCACATTTCTCACCTACCACAGTCAGTTAGCCTTAGTCAATACTAAATGTAACACTTGAGTTGTGTTTTAGAACTCTGATGAACTTCGGTTATGGTTTAAACAAGGTCAGTTAACTATTGAGTCCTATGACAGTGATTTAGACAAGGTCTTAGTTACCTATAGTCAAGTAGAGTGTAATAAATTCGAATTCCCTCACGTGGATTCGAATTGCATGTGGCTATTTAAGCCATTGTACTTCATTTTATTTATTATCTAATTAATATTTGATTAATGAAAAGCATTCACAGCTGCAAGACCTTTTTTCGCTATTTCATTCTTCAATAACTGAGTAAATTGTGTGATCTATCATGTGAGTTGTGTGTTTGTCCACAGATCTATGTGCTCAATTTAAGATTTGGGTCTATCTTGCTCCTTTTATCTTGTGGTATGAGATGTGATTGTGATGTCTCTCCTCAAGCTCATATGTGACTATTGAGGTAGGATATTAATGTTGTTTACTATTCTTTACCTCCTTCTAGCAGGTTGACATTGTTTTGGGACTGCTTGTGGCATCCCTCTTGTTGGTCGTGATTGTTTGGTGTCTCTTCATTTGGGTCATTATTTTTGAGGTTAAACTGTGGATTGTTTTACCTTTCTCTTGTTGGTTGTGACTGTTTGGTGTCTCTCATGTTGGGTCGTCACCTTCTAAGGTTAAACTATGGACTTTTTGTCATTTCTCTTACTGGTCGTAACTGCTTTAGTGACCTTCCAAGCTAATCATGACTTTTGTGTCTTTCCTCTACTAGGTTATGAGCATCTGAGGCTAGGTAGTGTCACATCCCCTCCCTTCTCTCCCTGAGAGAGAGGACATGACTACATTGCTTTGTCTATCAAACCGGGCATCTATCCCCATGAGCATAATCAATAATGCATTGAAAGTAAAATACCTATGCATATGCATAATGCAATAATATATAGCGAAATAAAATATCATTCAAGAAATCAATATGTTCACAATAATACATTTTTAAAGCAAATACATTGTAGAATTAACACAACAGAATACTTATCTTGAAAATAAGCTACCCCTAGCAACTAGTTATGTCATTGCAACATCCCACCAAACCATAGGCCAGTCGTGCTCATCAATCTCTCAACAAAATTGTAAGCCCCAATATGGGCATGATTTCCATAAGGAACTAGGGAACAACAGGCTCACACATAGCCAAAAACATATTAAGGTTCAACCAAGGCAATCTATAGTTGGGTTTATAAAGCCGCTAAGGCAGTGGAAAGGTATAATTGCTAAGTTAGTGAGCTCAACCACATATCTATGTACACTTACACAATATCTATCTATCTTGGCCTCTGCAATACCTACACACCCAACACAAGGAAGTATTCCCTTCACTGCTACATAGTCCCTCAGGCCATACCTTCCATTCCAGTGCTCTTCATGGCGTGCATAGAAATATAGCCATCCCCTCTTGATGTTTCTGTGAGGTTCCTCTCTTCACTAGGTTTATCAATCCAATTTTGGGCCTCTTCCATTCTGAAGTCTTATAGACCAAAACAAGGGTGCACATAATAGCAACATACAAATGTTGGGTATGAAGAAAAACGTCTTGGGAACCAAAAAAACAAAATGGTAGATGGGGAAATAAACCTTGGGAGAGAAAATATGATTTCAGGAAACATTCATGGATGTTACAAGAGAAAAAACAAACTCCATAAACACCCAAATCGTCAATCCCTCCTTCCCAACCACTGAGCAATACAAAAACAGGTTCCAACCATGGATAAATGAAGGAAAATTCAAGAAAACATGAGGGAAAAATGCCCAGATAGCTCCAGCTGCGTGAGGAAGTGAAATGCAAGGGTAAGGAATGGTTTGGGCACCAATTTCTAGGTTTTTTTCTTGCCCCATAAGCAAAGATACAAATTCCAAAAATGATGGCTTTCCCCAATATGAAATCAATTGCCGTACCTCTCCATTTCTAATGCGTTAACTGCCCCAACCAACTTCTGGAAGAAATAAATGATTGGGTGCATAAGACAAAATTGGTAGTTGAGAGTTTATGGGTTCACTCATTGACATTTGGATTTACACTATTGGTTCAAGGGTTTGAATAATCGGCCCCCTATTCCTTGTGAAATCATGTCCCCATCTCTTGTTGCATTGCATATCTAGTTGTGGGTATTTTATTAAATTATATATTTACATGATGTCTCATTTTATATTGTGCTTGACTAACACGAGAACCATAGGTATCGATTTTAATTGTTGCTGCATAAAACGCTAAATCCATAGTGGGGCCTTATCCTTGAGCTCCTCACCATGATTTAATAACAATATTTACATCATGTATAATTTTAATGCAAATGAGGTAAAAATCGGGATATTACATTCCCCTCCCCCTTACATTAGCACTGTCCTCAGTGCTCTTCAAAATTGAACAAAAATGTATGAGCCACTCTCATGGAATCCTCCAGCTCCCATGTAGCCTCAACAGGACCGTAGTGCTTTCATTGCACCTTTACCTGTCCAACGTCTTGGCTCCAGAGCATTGTTACCTTCTTGTCTAGGATGTGCAATGGCTCGGTTTGGAATTCTCCATCGGGTTCCAACTGGATCACATCCCAATTAATCACATGGTTAGGATCATGTACATATTTCTTAAGAAAAGAGACATTAAAAACATTATGAGCTCTAGTGCTAGAAGGCAATGCAAGTCTATATGAAACTAGCCCTATTCTTTCAAGCACTTCAAATGGCCCACAATATCTAGGTGATATCTTGGCACAACTCCCAAGATTCAAGGAACTCTTCCTGGCCTCACTCTAAGTTAAACATGATCCCCAATACTGAAATCCCTATGCACTCTATGCTTATCCGCACAGCTCTTGTGTCTATCTTGGGCTGCTTTCAATTTCTTCCTAATGTTTGCAACCTCTTGTTCCATTTCCTTAAGCAATTCTGGACCAAGCACAATTCTATTCACTGGATTATCCCAAGTCATCGGTATTCTACACTTCTTCCATATAAAGCCTCATATGGACTCATTCCCAGTGACGCTTGCTAGTTGTTATTATATGCAAACTCTACCAAGTGTCAATAATCCTCCCACTTGGATGGTTTGTCCATTACATACATGCAAAGCATGTCTTCAAGCACCTTATTTACTCTCTCTTCTTGTCCATCTATTTGAGGATGGTAGGCGGTGCTAAAGTTCATATTTGTACCCAAATATGCAAAAATACCCTTCCAAAAATTGGAAGTAAACTTGGTATCCCTGTCAAAAATTATTACCTTAGGAAATCTATGCAATCTGAAAATTTCCTTCATGAAAATATTTGTAATGGAATTGAATTTATACACAGACTTGGCCGGTATAAAATGCGATGCATTTGTTAACTTGTCCACCACAACCATGATGGAATCATGTTTTCTCATATTCATTGGCAATCTTGTAATAAAATCCATGGAAATGACTTCCCATTTCCATCCTGGGATTGGCAAAGGTTGCAATAAACCTGTTGGGTGTTGATGTTCGACCTTCACCTGCTGACATTTCATGCACTTAAAAATATACTCAACAACAGTCCTTTTTCATGATTGGCCAAAAATACTGCCTTCTGGCTGTAGCAATTATTTTCTGATATCCTAGGCAACTAGAATATGGAGCTTGATGTATTTCATCCATAAAAACCCTCCTCAAGTCTGCCACATTTGGAAAAGAAATTATAATCTTATAAGTAAGAATTTTGTCTCCTTCCAATTGATATCCTTCATACTTCCTTTCAAGGTTTTGCTGCTGCAACTTGTCCTTTGTTTGCACGTACACTTCATCCTCAGAAATATGGTTAACAATTTGTTGCCTCAAATCTAGTTGGAAAGTACTATGAGATGCCACATGCATTTCATGTACCTTCTTGCTGAGTGCATCAACCACCTTGTTTTCTTTTCCTTTTATGTGTTTGATTTCAAAATCAAATTCACACAAAAATTCCAAGCATCTAGCTTGCCTAGCATTTAAAGTTGGTTGATCAAACAAGTATTTCAGACCACAATGGTCTGTCCTTAGCCCAAATTTCCTTCCCATTAAGTAATGTCTCCACATATTTAGAGAATGTACTATGGCTGCAAGTTCTAAATCATGAGTAGCATAGTTCTTCTCATGCTCCTTCAACTTTCTTAAGTCATAGCATACCACATGGTTGTCTTGCATAAGAAATCCTCCAAGTCCTTCATTCCATGCATCGGTACACACCACAAAGTCTTTTTTTGGGTCTGCAATTTTCAAAATTCGTGCACTCATAAGAATATTGTTTAACCATTGAAAGCTTTCCTCACATCTTGGTGTCCATTCAAACTTTATCCCCTTCCTTTGGAAGGAAGTGATTGAATGTGTGACCTTGGAGAATCCTTGAATGAACCTCCTATTGTACCCAGAAAGTCCCATAAAGGATCTCACATTTGTCACAGTTCTAGGAGTTGGCCAGTTCATAATGGCCTCAATATTCTTAGCGTCCACATATATTCCTTCTTCTGAGATAGTGTGACCCAAATAATCAATTTTATCTTTATAAAAGTCGCGTTTGCTCAACTTTGCATACAACTTATTCTCCCTTAGAAATTTCAATGCCATTCTCAAATATTTTTCATGCTCTTCTTCATTCTTAGAATAAATAAGAATATTGTATAGGAATACAAGAACAAACTTGTCCAGATAATTGCTAAAATCACTATTCATGAGACACATAAATGTAGTTGGTGCATTTTTTAGACCAAATGGTACCAACGCAAACTCATAGTGCCTATACCTTGTTCTAAAGGTTGTCTTATGAATATATTCCTCTTTTATTATTACCTGATGGTAACCAGACCTCAAGTCAATTTTTGAAAATACCTTTGTTCCTCTAATTTGATCAAAAAGGTCAGCAATTCGAGGTAATGGGTATTTATTCTTCACAGTCACTTTGTTCAACTTCATGTAGTCAATACATAACCTGAGTGTCCCATCTTTCTTTTCCACAAATAGAACCGGTGCTCCCCACGGGGACACACTTGACCTAATATATTTCTTTTCCAACAACACTTGTAACTGCATTTTCATCTCTAGCAGTTCTAGTGTGCTCATCCTATAGGGTGTCTTGGACACTGGTGTGGCTCCAGCACAAGTTCAGTTGCAAAATAAATATATCTCTTTGGAGGAAGTTCTGAAATCTCATCAGTAAAAACATCCTTGAATTCTTGCAATATTGAATAGTCCTCCAACCTAGGATTTTCATTTTTCTTTACCTCCAACATGGGTTGCATACAATTGGCAACCTTTCCTACATAACTTCTTCAACTGCATTGTTGAAACCTGCCTAATAGCAATCACCTTTGGAATGACTATTACAACCCTTTGGTTTCCTTATTCATCCATGCATTCAAATGTCTTGTTGTAGAAGTCAAGCTTAACCTTATGTTCCTCCAACCAATCCATTCCAATGAGGATATCATAGGAACCAAGTGGCATAATATTCAGGTTTTCATAAGTGAATATCCCATCCATATATAATGGAAATTTCTCTACAATTTCACTAACTTTTATCTTGGTTCCAGTGGCTAGTTGAACTAACCATGATTTTCTATGCTTTAATTTCTTAAAAGCACAAATCTTAACAATTTTACGAGTGATATAATTGTGAGTAGATACTGGGTCAATCAAAATAGAAATAGATTGCTTAGCAATATTACCTTCAACTTCAACCACAGTGGATTAATGATCTGTCTGGTGGTCCTCTAGTGCTGCATAGATTATAGGGATGGTCCTCGCTACTTGACCCACAGTTTCAATTCATTGGATGTTGTGAACTTGACTTACATTCCCATTCTGATGCGGACAGTTCCTAAGCATATGGTCTCCTCCACATCCCTTACATTGAAGTGTTTCTCTTATATCCTTTGAATCTCTTGGCTTATATCCCATCATTCTAGTTGGCTTAGTCATAGGTTGTGATGGTTTCCTTTGCTGATTTTGGAAGTGAGAGGGTCTGAAAAATTTCTTCCTTTAGTCAAACTTCTCATTCTTCTTGTCCTTCCATGCCTTCTGGAAATCAGGTTTTCTTTTGTTTTGATCATAGCAATACTTTTCCTTCCTTATTGCCTCTTCTAGAGTTCGAGGTTCATCAAATTCAATCCTATGTTTATATGACGGAGGTATCCCACTTAGAAAATGTTGAATTTTCACCTTATCATCTCGAATATACCTGACATACCTCAACAGTTCCAATAATTTGTTTGCATATTCTTCCATGGTCAATTTTGCCAATTTAAGCTCATGGAACTCTTTAATATTATCATCATAGTACCTATCAGAGAGGTAC
Organism: Pseudotsuga menziesii; assembly: GCA_001517045.1. Taxonomy (NCBI): domain Eukaryota; kingdom Viridiplantae; phylum Streptophyta; class Pinopsida; order Pinales; family Pinaceae; genus Pseudotsuga; species Pseudotsuga menziesii. The sequence continues at coordinate 236,200 of LPNX010524745.1, read as the reverse complement.
ATCTACTTGAAATATTTCTTGAACTGTGTCTACGCAATCCTTCTTTCATTGATCTTATTCACTTTCCTGAGGTGCTCCCACCATATAGATGCTCTTTCATTTAAGTTGAAAATGGCTACCCTTGTTGTTATGAATAAAATAATAATAATAATAATAATAAACATCAACATATATATAGAGAGAGAGAGAGACAGAAAAATAATAGTAATAATAACAACAAACAATAATAATATTATATTAATTAGTGAAAAGGTGTAACTTTTTATGAAGAGTTGCATTAGACACCCTTTAAACAATTATAAATACAGGAAAGTCTATCTTGTAAAATATCATATCTATTTTATCAACTCATGGATTATTTGTATTTTAGAAAGTCGAAGTTCGAGAAGTTACAGTAAATGGTTCTTTACCGTTACAGTGGTATCATAGAGAAGTTATGATTCTGGTTTCTAGGGTTTCGCTAAAAAATAGGATCTTGTCCTTAAAAAAAAAAAGGTGAAAGTAATCCCCCACCCCCAAGTAGAGGTAAAAGTAACGCCCCCTCTGAAACAAAAAAAAGTAAAACAAAAAAAAGGGTAAAAGTAAAACCACACATGGTTTCTTAATAAGTGGGTTTGGGTTTGAATATAAAAGTGCATAAAAATTAGCATTTTAGAAAACTTAAGAGGAAAAAATCTAAAAGTGCATAATAATTGCTACTAAGAAGAAAGTGATATTTGAACTTAGGTGCGGAAGGTAACATTCATCCCTCCCAACCACCCAATCTACTGGTATTTTACAAAACTATTGGGAAAAAAAGGATATATTGATCAAATTTCAAAGAAAACTCAAGAATATGAATTTTAATGTTGAAAAGAAGGAAAAGCTTCTTATCACCTTACAAAGAAATGTTCCAATACTATTTAGCATTAAAGGGACACTTGAAGGGAAGGATATCACCATTTCTATTGCACCTGCTAAAAGTAATAACTATATTAGTACTAAATTCACTAACCATTTAGTGATTCCCAACTCAAATATAAGGGAATAGCTAGACTTTTGGGACCAAAAACAAATTGAAATAAGTGGCTTACAATTGAATATTGGAGATTATATGGTCACGTTGAAATTCACTATTATTTCCTTATGGAGCTTTGACGATGACATAAATTTTGGTTTACCTTGGATAAAAACATTGGCGACTTTCATCTTAAATGCCGAAAAGAAGTTTCTGACTTTTTCCTATAAGCAAAAGAGAATCACATTTCAAGATATTACAATGAAATCAAATTTAGAAGCTCCAACATCTGAAGACTTCAAGGATATATCAAAGATGATTTCATAGGGTAATTAGAAGTCAGAACAAAAGAAGTAGAAAGAAGTTGAAAAGATTGTCGCAGGTAAGGATGAAGAAATTAGTCGTTTGAAGAATCATAGTCAAGACTTGATCGCACATATTAAGAAATTAAAAAGGGAAAAAATATTGCAAGAAGAATTCCAAGAGAAATTCCACCAAAAGGAAGTGGATCTCCATAATGAATTCAATATGAATCTATTAGAAAAAAAATGAAGAAAATTCTAGCTTAACAATTTTGAATCAAAAGTTGATTGAACAAATAAAAAAATTAAAAAATGAGAAGGTAGAAAAATCATCAGAGTTATTATCAACTAGTAAATCGCAAGAATCACAAACAATTGAATTTTTTACAAGGGTTTCAAAAATGGCTTCAATGCCTTATCGTCACCCAAGTCACAAAAGTCGATACAACTAACATCAAAGTAAAGCAGAAAATAAACATAGTTCTTCTCATAGACAAACCAACTACAACCTTGAAAATGAACGAAAAAACATCAACTTTTATGGAAGCCTAAATTAAGAAGTTATGTACAAGTTGTTGATTATCAAACAATTCCAATGAAGGTAGATTTGGGATGGATCACTTCCCAAAAAATGCAACAAGATAGTTCAGGAATCTGAAAATCATATCGCCTAGTTTCATCAAGAATTGTAGTTCCAAGTTCACAACATCATGAAAAGTCATTACGAGCAAGAGAACAAAGTCATACAATAAACTATGCTTTGAGGACAAAGCATGTTAAGGGAAAGGTAATGTTATGAATAAAATAATAATAATAATAATAAACATCTCTCTCTCTCTCTCTCTCTCTCTCTCTCTCTCTCTCTATATATATATATATATATATATATATATATATATATAATAACAACAGCAAACAATAATAATATAATAATATAATATTAATTAGTGAAATGGTGTAACTTTTTATGAAGAGTTGCATTAGACACCCTTTAAACACTTATAAATACAAGAAAGTCTATCTTGTAAAAGATCATATCTATTTTATCAACTCATGGATTATTTGTATTTTAGAAAGTGGAAGTTCGAGAAGTTACAGTAAATGGTTATTTACTGTTACACTTGCCTTCATATTTCCAGAGTATTATTGGACTTGGAAACACTTTCTCATCCCAAGAATCCAAGCTTTAGCTTCTTGACCAGATTTTACCCCACCATCAAATGTAGGAGGCTTTTCCTTCTTAAATTCCCCATATGAATTGTTCTTGTAATGCCTCTTTCTCTTACTCCTGTGAGATGAAGAGATTGAACCCCCAATGGATTCTTTAGAGTCAGATGATCCACTAGAGGATATTTCTGGAGTATATATTTTGTCTCTAGAAAATCTTCTTGAGCTTTTGGACCTCTTGCGAGAATTTCTCCTTGAACTACTCCTACTCCCTTCTGGATTTGTTGTTTGATGCCCAAAGTTTATCTACCTTTGGATGTCTATCAAAATCTGTAGCATGGCTGCATTCAACTAATTTTTTTATTCCTAAGATTTAATGATCCTTTTGTTATATTCTCTGCAACTTTGCATTCCACCCTTAGGATCCTCATGGTGGCTACAATATCTCGGGGAGTCTCTTGATTTCTTCTCCCATTGGATTATGTTTCATCATTCTCAACCTATATGTTTTATCCATTGGAATCTATCTCGGGCTCATAAGGACCATGTGCATCACACATAATGTTGATCTTCTTGGCCCAACCAAGACCAAATTTTCCAAATTGCACAATGTGGAATGTTGCCTTTGATGTCACTATGATTATGCAAAATGTGTTCATAAACACAATTGTTAGATGCATGGCATTCTCAGAAATTTATAAATTTCTTACCTTCATTTGGAAAAACCCTATATTGACAACTTGTCAAAACATACACCCTTTTCACAGTCAATGACTATCTCAGGGGGATGACTAGGTTCAAGGGGGATTTCCCCCTTCTAGTTTCCCTGGCACCTCGGGATCTCACTGAAAAAATGGCTGAAATTTTCTATTTCGGTGGATTTTCTATTTTTCCTCCGATTGACGAACTTGTCTATTTCCTCTAACATGTTGGCTCAACTCACCTTTTTCTTCCGACATATTGGATAAACTCGCCAAGTTTTTTCGACACGTATCGGAACAACTCACCTTTTTGTGCTAATCGACAAAACTCAACTTTCTCTTTCGAGTTTCGACGTGTCAGAAAAACTCTCCAATTTTTTTTGACATATCGACAAAAATCACCTTTTTCTTCTGACATGTCGGCAAAAATCGCTAAGTTTATCTGACGTATTGGAAAAACTCCCCAATTTTATCTGACATGGAAATTTCGAACACTTAGAAAAAAATTGAAATTTTTTCTTTTTTCTTTCTGTCATCGGTGAAACTCATCCATTTCCTCTGACATGTGTCAACAAACTCAACTTAACTTTCCAATGTATCAGCAAAACACATCAAATCTTGCTGACATAGAAATTTCAACACTTGAAAAAATTTTGAAATTGTTTTCTTTCTTTCTCTTTCTCGTCGTCACAACTCAACCAACTCAATTGACATGGGCGCTGCGATTTTCGTCGGCTCAATTCATCCAACTCAGCCGACCCATTCGCTGCGATCTTGACCAATCTTGCCGAGATGGAAATTTCAAAACACTTAGAAAAAAATTTGAAATTTGTTTCTTTCTTTGTCGGCAAACTCACGAGTTTATTCCGTCATATCGACAAAACTCACCAAGTTTTGCCGACATGTATCGGCGAACTCGACAAACATTAGAGAAAATTTGGGGTCTAAAATGGGCCTTATAAGAAAATGAGTCAACAATAAATTCTTGTGAGTTGGAATTCAAGATCCAATAGAATTTCAATAAAATGAGTCAACTGTAATGGTTGACTTGACATATTTGTCATAAAAAAACTACTTTTTTGTTCGTATTTTCAACATATCTCCTTGTGTTTTCATTCAAATTTCGAATGGGAGTGCTCTTTGGATGTGGAATTGAATTCTGCATCTAATGAGTACCCACACTCCATAATTTTGATGGACCTCACTCCCTCAAAAACAAGAAATACCTAAAAAATTGTGATGATGGTTGGATGCAGAATTAAATTTTGCATCCAATGAGCCGTCACGTTTGAGATTTGAGTGAAAACATAGGGAGATATGTTGAAAATACGAATAAAAAATTTATTTATTTTCTTTCTTCTTCCAAAATTAATATAGATTATTTTTTAATTTAACTATTATTTTATTATTTTCCTTACGAGGCCCATTTTAGACCTCAAATTTCCTCTAATGTCTTGCCGACATAGAAATTTCCAACACTTACAAAAGAAAATTGAAAATTTTTCTATCTTTCTTTGCTGGCCAGTGCTCAACAAAGGGTAATCTTACCTCTGTAACTGTTCAACTTGGACCGATTTAGGAGCAATGCTGCAACCAATAGCTTTGATATCACACTGTCACATCCTCTCCCCTCTCACCCTAAGAGAGAGGACGCAACTACACTGCTATGTATATAAAAACGAGCATCTAGCCCCATGAACATAACCAATAATGCATTGAAAGTAAAATACCTATGCAGATACATAATGCAATAATATACAATGAAAGCAAATCTTATTCAAGCATTCAATATGTTCGTAATAATACATTTTTAGAGCAAATACATCGCAGAATTACCACAATAGAATACTTATCTTGAAAATAAGATGCCCCAAGCAACTTGCTAAGTCGCTGCAACCACTAGTACAAGTGATCAATTTTGCCACGGCAAAACGTGGCAATATCCACAGAAAAGCGTGGATATTGCCACGTCTAAGTGTTTTTTTTCCATGGAAACAATTTCGTCGCAATAGAGACGACTCCTAATTTACGTTGCAAGAGCGACAATGTTCTATATTTCGTTAGATGTATAAGCCATTGCTATATCCACGCCTGGCCATATCTGTATCCACGCCTGGCCGTCGCTGTATCCACGCTCTGTATAAGGTTTTTTTTAAAAAATGCAAACCCAGGAATAAGACGTCACTATAGCCACACCTTGCCATATCTGTATCCATGCCTGGCCGTCGCTGTATCCACGCTTTGTATAAGTTAAAAAAAAAAAATACAAACCCCAGGAATAGCGACGGGGATGCTATACCTGCGACGGGCAGACTAGGCAAAGTTCCACGTCATGCCATTTATAAATGTAAAAAATCCTAGGAATACAAAAGTGGCCATATACCTGAATGAGCTTCTCTTTGTTTCAAGAATAGGTTATTGTTTACTGAACAGAGCCAACCACGTGAAGGTGGAAGCTTATATGGCCCCTCCCCCCCCCTCACATCGCTCTCAATTCCCCTTACCCTTTAAATTATTTTGTTTACATAGAAAACATATAAAAAACTAAACATATAAACATTGAAACATCAAATCACATAAACATATAAACATTGAAACACAAGAAGGTAATCCATACAAACAACGTTTCATGTTAACATCGATATAAAATACAAGTCATGATATTTTACAATTTTCTCTTCAGGTGATTNCCAACAAGTGGCATCTCAAATTCATCATTTTGCAATGTATCTGCTGAGCCCTGTCCTTCTGTGGTTTGTGTAATTTGCGTGCCCTCATGTACCATACTCTTGGTACATCGTTGAACAGGGCATGGAGGCTACTGCGAACGGGAAAGAACCGCAACAACGAAAAGACCATTTTTTTAGGTTGAAAATTGATTCAAATCACTATTTCATTGTTTCGATAAACATTACAATATTGCTTTTTACCTATTTGTCTATCTGTGAAGGTCGGTGTTCCGACTGCTTCAGTCATTTGTTCCTCTTCCAGTTCATCCTCGTGAGCTACATGCTCTTCCATTTAAATAATGAAATATGTAAGTATACGTAAAAAAATAAATATCTATAATCAAAATACATATATATATTTCTAAAACTCACTACCTGAATCCCTAGCCTGCTCCACATTATCATCCAACGGGTCCTCCCCAATATGAACTGGCACCCTTCCAGTACTGCTGGATTCACTGCTGTGGTTGCACTGTTGTTGCCAAACAAACATAAAAATATAGTTATTGGTCTACTGTGGGAAAATATGAAGCAAGAATATTTCAAATGTCCTTATTCATTCTATTTACCTGCATTCCCACAATTCGGCTGATTCGAGTCTACCCCAAGATTTTTCTATGCTCAACCACACTTTCAAAACCATACTTGAAACCAATATTGAGGTCA
>LPNX010524745.1:192203-229558 GCA_001517045.1 Pseudotsuga menziesii | reverse complement strand
AAATAAAATTGAGCATATCGCAATAGTATAATTATACGTCATGTACCTTGATTTATCAGTCCGTGGTTGTTTTCCTTGATTTCTTAACAAAATAAATTTGACATCAGCCATAAGTGCCTACCACTCTTGCTCCGGTACCATGGGAGGGTGCTCATGCTTGGGGTTATCTGCCAGTTTTCCCCGATATTGGGCCCTGGTGTGTTTCAAACCATCTCCAGCTAACTTTAAAACCACTTTCTTGTTGAAAGTGTCACCGAAAAAGTAAATCATGTGTCTAATCAATTCATCTTTTAAATTGTTGTTTTGTTTTTGCCACCCTGTGCGAATGGTGGGCCCAAACAACTCCAATGCTTTGTCATTTAAGTGTCTGTAGAAGACATTATTGCCTGCATAAACATTTACAACTTAATTTACAATATTTTCAGAATATGTCCATTTCAATTTAATGAAAAACATTGATGAAAACAATTAAAAAATACCTGCCATCTTTTGTATTTTCATAGGAACACATGCTTCATCGACTAGAAACGTCACATCTAGTGATCTGGTGCTTTCGACTCGTGTTGCTCCAGGAAAAATTTCGTGGCCATCTACAGTAGGTTCATCTCTAGCGTCATGTGGAGTCCTAGGTGGCTCCATCTCATCATCATGCTCCATGTCATGATCATGCTCCATCTCATCATCATTGCCCTCATCATTGGCTTCGAGGCAATCCTCAAAAAGCCTCATTGGTACCTTGCTTTGACGAGATTTTTTATGCAATGGATGGTCACTGCTACCAATACCTGTCTTTGTAGGTTCTCTAGCCTGGGGTTCCAAATATTCCTACATACGGAAAACATCAAGTTGATAAGAACATTTACAATAATAGAAAACATATCATCAAATATGAAATCATGTTAAAGCTTATAAAAATTGTAATCGATGAGACTTACCACATAACCCTTTATTTTTTGTTGTAGCTCCACCATCATTTCCTTGTCATCATCTGTCTTGGGCCATTTGCAAGCAAAGGCCAGTAAATCCTTGTTTGCCCTTTTGAGGGCCAAATAGACCGTTTTCATTGGGTCTAGGGAGGTGAAAATTTATTCCTCACTTACATTGTCATCCACATGCAGTGCACCGAAATAAAAGCATGAAACAATAAAATCAAGGAAATTAATTGTAACATCATTAAAAAATTGTTCACCTGTAAAATAATTGTTGTAGTATCAATAAAACTTACTGGATGCGGCGTAGTGGCTGGTGACTTCCCACGGTCACCCCGTGCCTGCTGAGGCTCCATGGGTGACTTCCCACGGTCACCCCGTACCTGGTGAGACACTGCAGGTGACTTCCCACGGTCACCCCGTACCTGCTGAGACATCGCGGGTGACCTTCCACGGTCACCCCGTACCTGCTGGGGCTCCGCGGGTGACTTCCCACTGTCACCCCGTACATGCTGCACCGACACCACGGGTGACCTTCCACGGCTGTGACCCTAGCACAATAAATCAATCAATAAAATCTATGTACATAATTGTGGACAGAAAAAACTGAAATATTTAACAATTACCTGTGGAGGCAGTACAGCGTGTGACCTTCCACGGTCACCATGTATCCTGGTAGTCGCGGGTGCGCCATGAGCACTGCCGTCACCCTGACACAATAAATCAATTAGTACAAGTTGTGCAAATAATTGTACCATAAACAAAAATGAGGTTTTGCAAAAATTTCACTATAAACAAAAAGTATAATATGCATGTTACTATATCGATTGTAGTCATCAAAACATTTACTTATTCTGGTCAAATTAAGTTACTATATTTAATAATTACCTCACGAGACGGGTTGGCTTGTGACCTTCCACGGTCACCATGTATTGTGCTAGCAGCATTTGACCTTCCACTGCCGTCACCCTGACATGATAAATCAATTAGTAAGTTTTCCAAATAATTGTACCATAAACAAAAATGAGATACGGAGCGAATGAATTCTACTTGTAGAGCTCCAATAGGGACAAGAGATGTGAAAGGGTAGTTGAGTACTATGTCTCAACCATGATTCCATGTGAATATTCAACAATGAGTTAGAGTCAACCACACTCAAAAGGACTAGTGGGTGACTTGGTATTAGATATAGAGGAAGAAAGGGATTTCGTTTAATGAAAATGCCCTATATAAAACATAAGTTTAATGAAATAATGTGTTCTACAACGAAGTACTTCCAAGTTTTTAAAATGTAAAATACCAACAATAAAATCTGTGAGATCTTTTAATTTTAATTTTGCATAAGATCTTTTATCTAAAATATATTTGCAAGAAGAGCACTAGTAGTGTGGTTATAAGCTCTACAATTGGTTTAGAAATCAAGTTGTACAAAAGCATTGTTCTGCAGGGTCTCTATCAGATAGAACTCTATGGACTGTACTTCTAACTTCATAACTTTATTACTCAAGCCTATTCTATTGTTATGAAATAACTTTACTGTTAAAGACTATTCAGTTGTTCAGATATAACTTTACTAATAAAGTCTTTTCTGTTGTTTTTCATCTGCACTTGCTTCAGTCAATGATGCAATTGCCTAGTATTTCTACTAGAAGCACTAGTCACTAGATGTTAATATTATCCATTGAGTTTACAATGTCACATAGCCTTTATCAGTCCAAGAGGCATCATTTGATGATGCAGATGTAGTTTCAAAGAAGGTCCAAGAATAAGAGAACTTTTGTTCACTCCAATTTTTCCTGTTTTTTTATTCTGATCTCCTCAATAGTAACACCATTAGGGCAGACGATGCGGACGTCCCACCAATGGCAAGAATGTGGTATTAATAGGCACAGAACTACCTTTAATCCCTGAGCATTGTCAGCTCAAAATAAACTGATTAGAATCAATAGATGAGTGATTAATCCAATGCAGAGACTATACTTTTATTCTTAATGGATTGGAAAAAATAGTTCTTGCTAATTATTTTGTAGTACTTCTTTGATCTAGGAATCGAGGATCCTTGTTCTACTTCAACAAGGAGATAGATTTGATCTCAAATGTATAATTATATATTCTTTATAGTCCTCAGTATTTTGTTTCTTTGATCTAGGATCTCTACTATTAACTGTCCTTAGTTTTCTATTTTCTGTATGATTCAATTTCCTAGTTTCCTGTGAATTGAACATTGCTACTAGCTAACATAGCAAGTATTTATCTATCCATCCAATTTAAATTATATGATTTTCATTGGACTGCAATCTTTTAGGTCAGGAACAAATTGAAGGAGAAGAGAAAGCTGAAAAGAGTTATAGATCTAGAGGTGAATAAGGATTCATATTGCATGGAATCTGTGTCCATGATAGGGAATCTCACTTATCGTTGTGTTAGGAAAGAGGCAAACAGGAGGCCTGCCATGTCTAAGTGCGTGAATGAGCTTGATCAAATTTGTAAATTGAACCAAAAAGAAATTGGAATTGAAATCACTACATTGTGTTATCAGTTTTCATGATTAAAACAGAAAAACATTTCTATTGAATGCTTTTGACAGTCCCCATGAAGAGGCCATGGCTGATGCTGTGATGTAATTATCACCCCCTCCCTCAATCTTGAGGACACCATGTTCACCAGTTGAAGAATATGTGTTGGTATGTTATAAGAATGTACACCAGAGATGTATCATTTTATGTTACAAGATTATACAATATTCATGTGTATGTAATAATGGAAATCTACAAGTTTTATTATAATATTTTCTGTAATGCTTACATTTTTATGTGTATGAGATTTGAAATTTCTTAGCAGCTTTTCCAACCCATCAAACACTAACACAGAACATAGAACTAACCTTTAACCTTTAATGTTACATATGGAATCTCTCAAATTTAATCGAGGTTCTGTGCTCATAAGGATTGGAATCTGGATCATTAACATAGCAACTCACTGTCTCTAACCATTAAACCATCCATTTAACGGGAAGAGTTGTCTGAAGCTAGATTCATACCTTTTTCCTTTGCTATTTGTGTTTTCATGTTTCTCCTTTCACAGCATAATGAAGAGTAGTTTGTTGAGTTCTCTTACTAAGTTGTCCACATCTTCCACCTTTCTCCCTGTCAGGGTTATTCTCTAAACTGAATTCCTCCTCTGGCTTGATGGGTACAAGCAACCCCGATACTCAAAGGTTTCAGCAGCAGCAACAATGTATTCCCTACAGACTCAGAGCTCTTCCAAAAACAATTACCTTTCACAATGGTAAGATGAGAAGTTGGACTCCAAACAATTGCCATTAAAACCCCTCTAGATCTCATTTTTTGTTTCTTTGTTCTACTTAGGGATTTCGATTAATGATACAAAATAGTACAAAATCTCTCCTAAGGGAGGACTGTTTGGGTACTTGACTTGGACTGTGGGCCTTTCAGTGTGCAAAAACATGTATTATTGAGATGGATTTGAAGCAGCATCAAACTAAAGCTGATGATAGCATGAGTTCCAACCATTGAAAAGAAACAGATAGACACATCAAAGTTGTAACTACTATCTAACAACATGAACATGGTTGACATAAATGCCAAATTTTCCCCTCAAGGGGTGTCTCCTTGTGCTCAATTGGATTCTTTTTGTCTCCACCTTCTTGATCATTTTGATGAAACATGCCCATTGAGCTGAAGCAAGGAAGAACTTTGTCTTGAGGTATTGAGCTCTTTGTCAATGTAATTCATCTTGTTTTCTAGCCTTTGGTGATATTCCCCCAAATTCTTAGAGTGGAGGGCTTTCCTTTCCATGGTAGCAGCAATATACTCTTTGTTGTCCCAGAATAACTCCAATAGGTGATGGGCCTTTGTGTCCCTACCCCGGGTTTGAATAGGATCCTTCACAAAGGTGCTAACATACTCTTGGAGAGCTTCGTCCATCACTGAATCCCTCTTAGCATTGACAATATTCTCTAGGTCCTTCAGTTCCTTCAGGGTGTTCCTAGAATGCCTTTCTTTATGCTGAGAAATAAAACCAGAGAGCTCTCTACAGAACTTTGCATGGGAAGAGCTGTCTGAAGCTAGATTCATACCTTTTTCCTTTGTTGTTTGTGTTTTCAAGGCCACCAGGACTTCCAGACACTGTGTAATAAATCAATTCACAAATGGTTGCATGAACAAAAAAATTGTATCATCCGGGTGAACAGTCAAATATGTTATCACATAGCTGACAATTCTACTAATATTCTACCAAAATGCACTACATGAAATAAAAGGTGAATAAAAATCCAAAGCGAATGCCTCAGACACCTCCTTAGATATTGCTCTTAATCACCATAATTCATGCACTTCAAAATATTTGACATGACAACATATAATGTCAGCACAAAAATTGCAGAGACAAAGTTAAAAATGACTGAACAGTTTCCTTTAGGAGAAAGAAAGCAGCTAAGATCACTAAATACTAAGAGCATGTTCCAGCTGAATATTTGTTGTCCACGCAAAAAGTATTAAAGGTTGCAGCAGTAGACAACAATAAACCAATAACTAAACCGGCAATCTTATATGCTGAATATATTTCTTGAGATTTTAGGAGATAGACGTTGCAAATGCCTAGAGTCAACTATAGACAAAAGCATTCACATTTACCAATAGTGGCATATATTGTTTGAAATGTTACATCTAGAAGATCAATGAGATGAGCCAATTCAATGTTCTGATTGTGAATATGGAATGTGATACATCCTACAAGTTATCTAGAATATCTAATTTAGGAGCTTTTATTTCCATGTCCAAATGCATTTTTATATTTGACTCACAATTGTCATGTTCATTAGTCCACCCATAAACGACTAAAGGGTCATTAATACTCACATAACTAATAAACTCAAATGCATGGGAGATGTGTGGCTTCTTAGCCATGTCCAAAAAATTGATCATCAATGAGATCTCCTTCGACTATGGGGAATGCCACAATGTCCAACTCAGTGCCATCTAGGTAAAAAATGGAGATATATAGGAGCTGTTGGAACATTTGGCATTAATATGGTTGTTTAGGCAGGAAGACTAGAATGCTAGGTAAGCTTCATTTGTTTTAAACTTCAATGTCTCTTTTTTCTTTGTTTCAATTTTCAATGCCTTTTCTTATGTTTCTCTTATTCACTGTGTAGATGTTTGGCAGGAAAACTATGGTTGTAGAGTACTAGATCTATAAAAAATTTCCATTTGGATGCTTAACCCAAAATGTAGCCCTTCAAGTTATGAGTAGATGACATGTAAACTTTTATAAATTAGAATTTTAATTTATGACCTATCTTTTATTTTATTACGACTGTCATAAAGACTAGAATCCCAACACTTTAAAGGCATGGTCTGCATATACTGCGAGCTCTTGATGTAGGTGGAGAAACTTGAGAGAACCTCTGTTGTGGAGACCATCCTTTGATTGGGATTGACACCATTGATGCATGGAGGGATGAGACTAAGAAGCCTGCCATGGAGGAGGTCCTTCAGTTACAAGAGGATGTGCCTGGGGAGGTGGAGGGGGCGGGTGTGCTGTATTAGAGGAGGATGGTCCATAGCAGCCACCACCTTTATAGGAGGAGGATGTTGAGACTGAGAGTGCACCACTACTTTCATAGACACAAACACGGACACAAGCACTTAGTAGAATATGTACTCTAGTGCTAGCCCTAGGGCCTTCTTTTTCTGGAGGAAGAGCCATTACCTTTTCTTATAAAAGGGGTTGAGGGAATTGAGAATTTATTTATCTAATTTCGTTCTAGATGGCAAGATACACGTATTATATTTTTTATGATATTTTGAGACTCATGGTTTGGGACTTTGGACAGGATTTAGTAATGATGACTTATCTGACATCTTATAGGTCTTATATATCAGTTTCTTTTCATATTTATGTGGCAATGCATCTATTTGATGCTATTGCTGCCTTAGATGTTTAAAAAATTGAAAAAAATACTTTTGTAATTTTTTAGAAGTTTGCCAATATTCTCCAATATTTTCTCTGATGTCGCCTATAAGTTTCTTTGCATTGCCGACAGTATATTCACCAACAAAACGTTTGCAAAATTGATTGCAAATACTTATGACAAGTAGGTCGAGATGGGATCGGGACAATGCTAAAATTTTGTCCCTGTCCCATTGAGCTTCTTCATCTGATTAGAATCTACTCCAAGGAGAAAAATCATGAAGCCAAGGTAAATCGGGCTTGCTCTAAGAACAATTTAAATGTTTCAAAAGGTCACGATCTTTATTGATTTTTTCTGTAGGTGTATCAAGCTTCTTATGCAAAGACGTTTTATCTCTCTATATTGAATTTCCATGTTTAAGTACTTGTAGTAAGGTTGGATTTCTTTAAGAATCTTCTATTTGACCATAGCATTAATTTTAACCTTTGCAGCCTTCTGGCCTCGGTTTAATTTTTATAGAGTGATGTCATTGAATAAATTATACATTCTACCCCACTTCAATTTCTCCATTCATCGAATACAAGAACATTCCCAAAGGAATTGCATTTAATATTTGACAGGTTTGACAAAGAAAGCCAAACTCAATGTTTGCCCACGCAGGATGAGAGAATCTTAAAGAGAGAATCTCTTTTAAGATTCAAGATGTTCCTCTTCCTTCAGAGTAAATGTCGTGTACTATTCAAAAGAGATTGGAATGTTTCATAATTGGACCTGAAATTACTTTGTTGCATTCAAATTATATGTTTCTTCAGTGAAGGAACTGATAACCTTCATATATTTCAACTTCTAAGATGCTACCAATCATTTGGAGAAAAATGAGCAACTCAAGCTTTGGATAATCCCAGGTATGAAGCCATCGGAGAGCTTAACCTGGTCTGCTTTTCGAATGCTTAGGCATTTAATTGTATTAAGTGTTGCTCACATCACAGATGCCTCCATATAGGCCTCAGTTTTCTTTACAAGGGTCGAGTTAGTAAACAAAGTTTTGGGCGATACATTTCATATATCTCTAAGTTCGATAGATTAGACTAGAATCTATACGACAGAACTATGAACAGGGTTTTGTTAGATGCCCCAATTTGGATCCTTACAAAGATGAAGTTAACATTTTAAAGATTCAATGGCATTGGGGGAGTTGTATTACATAGCAGTGTTTTTGAGCCCTCTCTGCTTGGCTTTCTGCTCACTTATTGTGGACAGCAATGCAATTAACTTAATCATCACTCCTGAGCAGCCTTTTACTTGAGAGTGTGAGACATCTTTAAGTTATTGTGTACTGTTCTGATAGAACGGGCTGACTGAAATATGAAACCATGTTGTCATGTAACCTCCGGCAAATATTTCTGTTTTATAATTATTGTTTTATTTTGTATTATTGCTACACCACTTGATATAAAAATAGGTAATCCTATGAATTCTTCAGTTCTCTTATGGAAAATAATATTTCTGTTAAACATTTCACATAAAAACAATTTTAGTAAAATTCATGGATTCTCTCCTACACGTGAGATTGACATCCTCTCTAGTATATTTTGCACCTTCCCTCCCGATTTTGTAATTATATTTGCAATCAAAGCAACATGTTAGTGTCGTCCTATCGATGTCAAGGTTTGAAAGGGTGAATTGAGTCAGCGTTGAGGTGATTCTTGGGTTGAAGGGAGATGGCAAGGGAATCTAGAGATGAGATGAGGTCATAACAAGGGTATATCAAACCTGTTTCAAAGCTGCAATGGCCTTAAAACAACAGCAGTATAATAGGATTGCATGACGTTGAGGGGTAGATGATAGAATTAGGTCAATGTTTGAGTATGGGGATGTAGAATAGGAGAAGACGTGTTAAAAGGAGTGACCAATGAAGGTATATGAAGCCTTTTTGAAGGTCAACGTCTGACTTTTAGTTGATTAGGGTCTTATGAAGAGGGTTTTCAGTTTTTGAAATTTAATAGGGAAGACAAAAGGAAAGGCTATTAGATTTGGGTTTTGGAGTCGAAGAGGCTAGGGCATTAAGAACACTGCAAGCTTGTTATCTTTCATAGACAGTGCTTGTGGCAGTTCCTCTATAACATTTCCTGCCTTTGGAGATTTACTGTACAAGAGCATAATAAGGTTTATGGACTCACATAAATGTTACTATCTATACCATGAAATGTGGAATGGAATCATGTGATAACAAAATGTTGCACAAAAGGATGAATCATTTTCCTCTCCCAAATGTACTTGTCAAAGCAAAGCTGCCTTGTTTCAGCACCATGTGAAATAGCATAACCAAATGATTTCATAAGCCTGCTAATTTTCTTGAATTCATAGAAACCCCAATCGAGCCATAGACAGTGTGACTCCGAAGCCACGAGGAGGATAGAACCCAAAAGGGTCTCAAACTCAAAGGTGGAAGCATTAAAAGATCGGTCTCGATCTAGATATGTGACAGGAACGCTTCATCAACCGAGATCACTTTAACATATACTAAAAATCGGATGGTAGCTATCAGTCCAAAAGACATACCTGGCCAGACATGTTCAATGCTCGTGGATGAAATTGGAGGGTGATAGGAAGCCTGCAAATGCATTCACCTGGGCTTTCTCGAGCTCCTAGCCAAGGGGAACAACTCTCTCCAGCTCCCAGAAACCGTGAAGCCAACGCGTTCAAGGCCTGCAAATTGGAGGGTTGGACAAAATTGTGAGGACCTGCAAATGCGTTCACCTGGGCTTTCTCGAGCTCCTAGCCAAGGGGAGCAACTCTCTCCAACTCCTAGAAACCATGAAGCCAACACGTTTGGGGCCTGCAAATTGGAGGGTTGGATGAAATTGTGAGGACCTGCAAATGCGTTCGGGGGTTGTGAGGGACGAAATTGGAGGGCGGAAAAACTTGGATGAAATCACACATGTAAAATCACACTTGAATCAAAAGTATGATATCATGTTAACGTGGCCAATAAACCAAAAATAAGGACCATAACTATGCTAAGTGATTCAATATAAATTGTTAGTGGAATAATCCAATACCACTAGATCACTTTGAAAGAAAACAAGTCACTCTCCTCATGAAGATATTTTTCTTTGCGACTAGGAGGTAAATTTTATTATGTCCATGAGGACACCAAGAATTCAATTATTCCAAGGTTTAAATCCCTCTCTTGATCCCACACCTAACTAAGTCACCATAATGTACGCAATAGTATGAGGTGAACAAAGTCATAAAAAAGTTAGAAAATCAAAAGAAAAATAATTATAAAATATGGGATGGACCAATAATATTCACCAAAAACCTCATAGTAATCATAGCTAGAGAAGATTAAAGGTGAGATCCATCTTGAGAGACAATTTCATTAAAACCCTAAGAGGTCCATACTTTCTGGGAGAACATTCTTTGGAATTGAAACCAATTAGGAGGCATCCAAAATAGGTCAACCATAGAGATGAGAAGTGAATACATATCCCAATAACCATTAGGTCCAAAGGATTTCAAAATAAAAACATAGAACCATGATTAAGCTTGGCCATCCAGACTGTCATCAAGTACCTTGGAAGTAAATGGAATTGATAGAAAAACAAATGAAGATAAAATTCTTAAAGACAAAGTCCACCAAAATCAAAATCCCACAAAAATACAAAATTTCACTAAAGGACAACATTTTGGAAGACCAAAAGTTTGAGAAATTTATTTATTTAATTTTATGTAATTTAAATAAGCTCAAGTATCACTTGGAATGTGGAAGGAAAATGGCCATGGAACTTGAGCTATAAAATTTAAACTCTACCCATGTAAAAAGGATTTTTCCTTTTCACTCTTCTCATGAAAAAATTCACGGAGATGAATAAAAGGGAAGTTGATTGTGACTGACAAAGTGCATTTGATGTTATGTGATTATATTCTTCTAAAAATCTCTCATTAAATTCTAATATTAACCTTGATTAATTCAATTCCTTTACAATTTAAATTTCTTTCTTGTTCATGGAACCTTGTAATGGTTCCCTCATCTCTGTAGATGTTGTGGAAATTGACTATGAATGAGGAATGCTCCACCCAAACTTAGGTGCAATATGTTCATAATCCTCTCAACATAGTTGCCACCTTGGAGCTGGGTCTATGAATCCATCGGAGAGATGGGTTAATTCTCAGACTCCATAGGCTCATACATGAATAATACATACCAAATGAAATCCCTTTCTTCCCCAGACCATACCAAACAATATCAATAAATTAATTAATTTAATGATGGAATCCTTCTCCATGAGGAATGGAATGCCTTCTCCCAATGACTATATAAACTCTTTAGATCTTTCCCTGAAAACCTTTTATAAAAAAAATCATTAATCATGATAAAATTAAAGAATTAATTCCCATAACCAAGGTCCTAGGAAAAAGTTAAGATTTAGAGAATATTTTTAGGGTCCAAGACATGGTTAAGCTACTTGACCATTGTAAAAAGTCAACAAAAGACGGTGCCGTCGCTATAGAGACGGTCAGGCGTGGATACAGTGACGTCTAAGAGTTTACGTGTGGATACAAAGACATCTAAGAGTCCAGGCATGGATACAACGGCAGCTAAGCGTGGATACAGCGACTCCTCGTTCCTGTTACATCGGATTTTACACCAAAAAGTAAGAAACGTGGAAAACCTCCGTGGAAAAATCCGCGCTTTTGCATTAGTGAACATTCCACCCAACCATAGGCCATTCGTACTCATCAATCTCTAAGCACAACTTCCACCCCCGATTTGGGCATAATTTCCACAAGGAATTAGTGAACAACATGCTCACACATAGCCAAAAATACACCAGGTTCAACCAAGCCAATCTACAATTGGCTTTATCGGGCTTATAAGGAAGTGGAAAGGTAGAATTTCTAAGTTAGTGAGCTCAACCACAGAGCTTTGCACACCTACACAATATCTATCTAGCTTGGCCTCCATAATACCTACACACCCAACACAAGGAAGTATTCCCTTCATTGCTACACAGTCCCTCAGGCCATACCTTCAATTCTAATGCTCTTCAAGGTGTGCATAGAAGAATATCTAGCCCCTCTTGATATTTATATGAGGTTCCTTTCTTTACTAGTCTTATCAATCCAATTTTGGGCCTCTTCCACTCTTAAGTCTTACAGACCAAAACAAGGGTGCACATAACAACAACATACAAATGTTGGGTATGAAGAAAAACGTCTTAGGAACCAAAAAAACAAAATGGTAGATAGGGAAATAAACCCTGGGAGAGAAAATCTAGTTTCAGGAAACATTCATGGACGCTACAGGAGAAAAAATGACCTACATACACACCCAAATCGTGAATCAATCCTTCCCAGCCACTGAGCAATACAAAAAAGGGTTCCAACCATGGATACATGAAGGAAAATGCAAGAAAATGTGAGGGAAAAACGCCCAGCTAGCTCCAGTTGCGTGAGGAAGTGAAACACATGGGTAGGGAATGATTTGGGAACCAATGTTTGGGTGTTTTCTTGCCCTATAAGCAAAGATATAAATTCCAATGGCTTGCCCCAATACGAAATTGACTATACCTCTCTGTTCCCATTGCATTAACTGCCCCAACCAACTTCTGGAAGAAATAAATAATTGGGTGCATAAGACAAAATGGGTAGTTGAGATTTTATGGATTCTCTCATTGACATTTGGCTTTACACTATTGGATCAAGGGTTTGAATACTTCCCCCTTATTCCTTATGAAATCATGCCCCCATGTCTTGTTGCATTACATAACTAGTTTTGGGTATTTTATTAAATTGGATATTTACATGATGTCTCATTTTATATTGTTCTTGGCTAGCATGAGAACCATAGGTATTGATTTTAATTATCGATACATAAAACGCTAAATCCATGGTGGGGCCTTGGCCTTGATCTCCTCACCATGATTTAATAACAATATTTACATCATGTATAATGTTAATGCAAATGTGGTCAAAATCATGATATCACAGGTTATGACCTTCCTAGCTGAGGCATGACTGTATGTGACCTCCTCCTACTAGGTCGTGGGCTACTTAACCTTTCTCCTGCTTGGCCATGGGCTATTTAACTCTCCCTTTGCTCAGTCATGATTGTTTGCATCCATCCTTGATAGAGTTGGAACTGTGTTAATCTCTAGAGGGTGGTCCTTGATAATGTTAAATTGTTAAAGGGAGTTGTGATCTTTTAATATTGCTTAACAATGTTTGAGACTGAGTATCACTATTGGGATCTTCACCATTGGCAACCAGGTCTTGTTAAACTTCTAAGTCTCATCTATGTTGTGTTCAAGGGTTTGAAGTTTCCACTCTCTTTCCTGGATTTTTTTGGTCAAGCATCTTGATGTATCTACTTAACCTATATTTTCCACTCTCAAAGTATTTCATCTCTTCCTCTCGTGACGTGTGCTTTCAATGACAATATATGAACCAAAACTATTTGAGTTTAAGGTTGATCCAAAACAATTCTATACCAGCATTGTTCTGTTCTTTGTTATTGTTTATTGAATTTCTTTCCTAGTATTGTTCTTATTACTTTATTTCATGTACATTTCTATTGTTGAATTCATCTTAAGGACCAACTTTAAACACAATGACCATTGAGGAGTGTTAAAGTTGAAAGAGATGAAAATTATGCTTAAAGTTTATTATAGTTGTTATATATTGTATCTAGCACCGATTTAAAGTTTATTTTATGAATTAAAGTATATAAAATTTGAAGTTTTTATCTCTTAACCCTAACCTAACTCAACTTTAACAGTCCTTGCCATTTTACTCAAACGGCTTCACTCCATCCTTCTTTTGCAAGAAAAAAGGTCATGTAGTTGTTATTTCAAGCATAAATCAAAATATACACTGCGATGTTCCTTTGTAGCACTCTGAGGGTACTTAAACTCTCTTTTGTTCTATAGATAACTACAAGAATAAAGTAACAAGTCTTCAAATATCCTATGATTACATTCATCCATTGATCATTGTCACTAAGGCATGTTAAAACAAAAAAAAAAGCCACAAAGAACTTTACAACAAAAAATTCAAAATAAAACACAGTTGTTCCTCTCTTTCTTCAAGATCTTGGACTTTGAGTCCCCAAAACAATAAGTGAGTTAAACAATGACTGCTTCATGGATGGAAGCATGTTACCTTTCGTTGATTCTATTGTACTGAAAATACCTAATTGAAGAGTTAGAGCTTGTTTGGACAGCTCATCATTCATCTCTCTATATGTGTAGAAAAATAAAATTTTGAAAATTATATTTTCAACTATTTGACACTTTCCATAATTGCTAAAAAGGTAAATTTTCCATTTTTCCTTTTTCCCAGTCTAGGATGAGCTTAGAGTCCCCAAAGGCCCGAAGTCGATTTATTATTTTATATGTTTTTATGAGCTATTCTCATCAACATCCAAGGTGAAAATATTTCATCCCCTATTGTCCCTTCCCCAAAGTAGATTTGTATGAAAAAATGTGATTTTCATTCAAGAATAGAACACCCCAAGCTCCACAGATTCTAGGAGACTCTTGTATGCACCATTAAAGAATCTCCAGAAATCAGCTTTATCTATTTTAGGGTTTACAAGGATGCTTGGTATTTTCACTGTGGTAGGTTTTCAAATCTCTTCATATGCAACGCTGATTTGATTAAAAAATGAATAGGAAGAATCTCCATGTTTTGGAAGGTCATTTAATCCCTAGATAACCAAAAGGTCCATGCAATAGTACAAGGCAAAACGTTGTGATATTTTCTAGGTTTTGACCATGAATATGTGTGCCATAATAGTAGCCCTAAAATGATAGAGGTGGATGAAGATGACTATCAGCAATTGGTTAATAAAGTGGCTGGAAATATTTCTATCAGTGATCATTCTAACATCACCCATTACAGTTCTAATAAAAAATGGGATAACCAAAATATGAATGTTGAAGCAATGACATTAGTTGCAACTGAGGCAATAGCAAGGTGAACATTTTATTATTATTATTGTTAAAAGTAAATTCACATTCACAAGACTCTTTCGATTTTGCAGGTGGTAAAGCCATGTGGATGAATCAATGCTTGCATGGTTGTTGGGAAAGATACACTCTATCTATATGGTGGCATGATGGAAATTGCTGATCAGGAAGTAACCTTGGATGATCTTTACTCTCTTGATCTAAACAAACTTAATGAATGGAAATGCATCATAAAGGTGAGTAGAACAAGATTAACGGTTTGTATGTGTGGTCTGGCTATCATCTCTAAAAAAAAATCAATGTTTTGATGATTATATTGATCTTATTGGTATGTAATATCTATTTCTTTCTCATTTTGAAGAACTTAAAACTGCAATGTCCTTGGAAAACAAATAATTACATGCAAAAGCATCAAATGCAGTGTAATTTTTTTTCTATCTTCAAAAACGGTAATGTTATTTGTTCTTCTTTTGAAACATGCTTCAAAAACATAATGGCTAGAAGCTAGTGATGATTAGTATGTTGAAAGTAATAAAGATGGAGATGTCAAATAAAGTGAGACAGAGGAGGAAGGGGAGGATGGAAGCGGGTATATATGTTTTCTTTTGATTGTGGATCACTCAATTAGAATATATTGTTGTGCATGCATGCTAATTCCTAAATATGTCCCCTCATATTTGTTTAAGTTAGTGCAGACAAGTCACAATCAATTCCCCAACTATAGAATGATATTCTTGTTTTCTCTTTGGTTTTTTTCCCAATTCTTCTCTTGAATATAATGCACAACGCCAATGTCTTATTATATGTCTAATCAGCTTTTATATTACAAAAATTATTTTCAAGATGTAAGGATCATAAATTAAGTCACACATTAGATGTTTTCAAATACCATGTTCTAAAAATACCATATATTTCCATCATTAGCTCAATTTGAAAGTTTTTCCTTCATGATTGTGAATCGTAGCTTATAATTGCTAACTACTAGCTTGGAAAATGAAAAATGATTAAGAAAAATGAAACAGGTCGGTAGAAACTATGTAAGGCGCAGTGCACAAATGAAACAATTCTTGTGGTTTTAGCGTAGCTATTAGTGGCAGAATGTTGAGTGGATATTTAAATTTTGCACTATTTTGTATGTTTTTTGACAATTGGTTGAGATAAAAAATTGGGATATAACTAATAACTACATACCATCAAAATCACTTCCTATAGGGGGATCTTCATCATTGATAATACCCTTTGCTTCTCTTCGTCTTTGCCTTGATCTTCCATGGACATTAATAATACATCTTGGTTCTATTTGTGGATCCAATTCCATCCACTTATTAATTCTTAAATCAACACCCTCAAATTTTGACAAAATTGGCCAATCCAAATGTTAAAAGAAGGAAAAAAGTTGAAGATTCCAAGTTAGTGGCTTTGGCTTGTTCAAGGGTAAATAATTTCCAAATTCATGATAGATGAGCTTAATAGACATAACCACCGATGTTGGGGCACATAGAGGTCTTGGTGCTCTTAATTAAATGGTGATCCCATACCTCCATACATGATAGAATTCATTTTGGAAACGTTGCATTCTGTCAGTCCTAGAATGTTGAAATCTTGAAAATTGTGATGTCTGTTAAATTTTGAATAGGATATGAAATTCTATTTTTTCACAAGTATGATGAATTTTGGAACCATTCCCAAACATTTTTGAACTATTATTGGTAATGTTAAAAATCTAAGCAAAAATATAGAAAATGAAAGTAACAGAAAATGCCAAGTATTACAATGGCTTCAGGATGGAATCAGCCTGAACTGGTCCTCAAGTTGTGGACCCACCAGCATGCCATACTAGGAAAAACAAAACAAAAAAGAATGTGCAGAATGGAACTGGCATGTCGGATGGTCCATGGGTTTGTTTGAGGTCCTCAAGAGATGAACCAATCTAAACTGGTCATTTATGATAATATTATTCTATATCTACAAGGCATAGTTGGATGTAATGTAGAAACAATAACATATTTGCACTAAACTTTTATTTTGCACACCATGTTTATGCTCTTTAAATCAAATAAGGAGTTTTTAATATAATTAAATTCCATGCATGTTGAGAATTAGTGCTCAACTGGACCAATCTGTCAACTATTGAAACCTTTCTTTAGATTAGCCCTATGAGAAAATAAGGAGAATAGAGCTATTTCTTCATATTATCACAAGGAGCATAGGGCTATTTATTTGGGCCATTGAAACAAGGAAGCCTGATCTATATTTTTGGCATCTACGTTGAATACATGCATTGAAAAGAGTTACAAATCCCTTGATTTCATCATTTCCTTATTTGCATAGGAATACATATGTGCCAAGTTTTCAATAACCTTGTAAATTCTTATCAACTTTGTTGTTATTTGTTGATTTAGACATATTTTTGTCACAAATATGTAGCATGCAATATCATTAATCAAAATCGTAGTTGGGGCTATGATTACTTATAGTAATTATCTTCTTAAGAGAAGTAAAAGATGCTTTCCATCTCACCTCCATACTAGGCATAATATTGTTGAACAATTACATACAGGGTGCCTTTTATAACAAGCATGTGTTTTAGCTTAAATGAGACCTTTTGCAAATTTGTTTGATGATGAAACAAACCTGCTCTTTGTTCTTTACTATTGGCACAATACATATGATATAAGTCATATTTTTTTTAATATTGTGCCACTATTATGGAATATGCAACCATTGTCAAATGTTCCCAATTCTTAAATGGTGTTAGATGAATGGAAGAGCACTTGTTTTACAAGAACGAGGTTGGTGGTTCGTTTCTTCAGTTCCCTAATTATATTGTAATATTGGTATTTTTAATAAAATATATTTGATTATAATTTATTATGGATATAGGGGGGTTTCAAACTGTCTTTGTATGTTTCTATGAGGGAGGTTCTAAACCGCCTTCATATGTCACTACAAGGGGGGTTCGAATTGTATGTTACAATAAGGGGGGCATAGATCCACCTGCGTAGGTACTTATGACAGGGGTTTGTAACCGCCCCCAAAGGTTTGTAATAAGGACTTTTAGGGGGGGTTCTAAACTTTCCACATAGGTATATAAGAGGGCGGTTTAGAATCGCCCCTAAAAGTCTTTGTTTTTTTCGTTTTTTCTTGTGGGGGGCGGGTGGGTAGAACCACCTCCAAAATTCATTTTTAGAATTGGTTTTGATCTCTTCTATAATCTCCCTTAAAATTCAAAACATTTAGTGTCGGTACTATTAGGGGTGGTGTTTCTAAGATCACCCACAAAGGTTTGTAAGATGTATTTTTAGGAGGGGTTTAGAATTACCCAGTAGCAACCTACAAGCGGCTTGAAACCACCCCCATAGGTACCTAGGAGTGGGGTTTGTGACCTCCCCCAAAGTTTTGTAATAAGGAATTTTACGGGGGGGGGGGGGGTTTGGAACCCCCCCCATTGGTGTCTACGAGGGGAATTTGGAACTGCCCCTAAAAGTCACTTTTTTTTTTTTTTTTGGGGGGGGGGGGGGAGAACTGCCCCCAAAAGTCACTTTTAGGGACGGTTTTGATATTTTCTAGAACCGCCCCCAAAATTACAATTTTTTAGCGTCGGTGCTATTGGGGTGGTTTTGTAAAGAACGCCCCCTAAAGTGACTTTTGGAGGTTGAATACAACCTCCCTTAAAAGTCAAATTTGTTGTAGTGGGACATATATCAATTCCACTATAAGGTTAAACATGTTCTTGTATAAATTCTCCTAGGATGAATGGATATTTTAGTTTTCCTTTGGTATTGTTATTTATTTATATATTTACGTGATTGCATAGAAAATTAACCTCCATTCCATTATGTGGTGTTAATCTTAAATCATTTAGTATTTCGTGATTTCAAATCAACACAAAGACATAAATGTTGAAGGTAACAAAGCTTAATCAAGTTAAAATTATTATGGTTATCGAGTCTTATGATGGTCGATCGAGCTCAAAACAATGTAATATTACTTGTCGTAAAAGTTCAATTCATGTATTGGGTAAATAGGATGATATCCCACTGCAACATGGAGAGAGTAATACGCTTGCTACCAAGTGAATATCAATGATAAGTGAATGAATATTTATGCTTGAAATATTCATCCATACATTTAGTATTCGAAGTCTATTGAACCTTGTTCGATATTTTGACCTAACCCCTATCCTTAAAACCATTAAACACACAAAAAAATATTTAAAAACCCTAAATTAAAATTTCTTGCTAATTCATATGTAATTATGGGGTATTCTTCTTCACGTTTACCTAGTCTTCATCTTCCAATTTTTCACTCTTTTTAAGAGTTCCCATATTTCCAAGAAGATGCCCTTTAAGAAAAATCTCTCCCTAACAAATAAAAATGAGGCATTCATATAGATGTACTCATCCACAACATTTCTATCATGACAACATTTTTTATCATGACAAATAGAAAACCCTAAGTTTACACTTAACATGAAAATATCAAGTTTTCATAAATAATTGGCATGGTTCTTTGTTTAATTCAGAGGGGTCAAAAGGAAATCCATTCAGTATTCTAAAACACATAACCGAATTGGATTTGTTTGCCACTAGATATGTAACTAAATTCTATAAAAAATCAACTTAAAAACATCTCCTTAGAAATAAGTTAATACATTTTCATAACTATATGTTGTTATTTGACATAAATGTTAGTGTACATAACAACTGAAGAGACCCATCACTGGCCCTAGGTAAGGGATTTTAGAATTTATATAGAGTATTCTTTTTCATCTGGATTCCTATTCTTTCCAGAACTATTTTTTTTCCCATTCCCAAATAGATGAGATCTTTCACTTTTAGCATTGGTTTTGATCTCTTTTATGATCTCCCTTAAAAGTCCAAACATTTAGCATCGGTACTATTAGGGGCGATGTTGCTAAGACCGCCCACAAAGGTTTGTAAGATGGATTTTTAGGAGGGGTTTAGGACTACCCATGTAGGAACCTATAAGGGGTTTGAAACCAACCCCATAGGTACCAAGGAGCGGGGTTTGTGACCTCCCCCAAAGGTTTGTAATAAGGACTTTTAGGGGGGGTTTGGAACCACCCCCATTGGTGTCCACGAGGGGGGATTTGGAATTTCCCCTAAAAGTCACTTTTGTTTTTTTTTTTGTGGGGGGGGGGGGGGGGGGGGGGTTAGAACTGCCCCCAAAAGTCACTTTTAGGGACAGTTTTGATATTTTTTAGAACCACCCCCAAAATTACAAATTTTTAGTGTCAGTGCTATTGGGGCAGTTTTGTAAAGATTGCCCCAAAAGTGGCTTTTGGAGGTGGAATACAACCTCCCTTAAAAGTCAAATTTGTTGTAGTGGGACATATATCAATTCCATTGTAAGGTTAAACATGCTCCTGTATAACTTCTCCTAGGATGAATGGATATTTTAGTTTTCCTTTGGCATTGTTATTTATTTATCTATTTACATGATTGCATAGAAAATTAACCTCCATTCCATTATTTTGTGTTCATCTTAAATCATTTAACATTTCGTGATTTCAAATCAACACAAAGACATAAATATTGAAGGTAACAAAGCTTAATCAAGTTAAAATTATTATGGTTATTGAGTCTTATGATAGTCAATCGCGCTCGAAACAATGTAATATTACTTGTCATAAAAGTTCAATTCATGTATTAGGTAAATAGGATGATATCCCACTGTAATATGGAGATAGTAATACCCTTGCTACCAAGTGAATAGCAATGATAAGTGAATGAGTATTTATGCTTAAAATATTCATCCATATATTTATTATTCGAAGTCTATTGAACCTTGTTCGATCTTTTAACCTAACCCCTATCCCAAAAACCATTAAACACAAAAAAAAAAAATTTAAAAACCCTAAATTAAAATTCCTTGCTAGTTTATATGTAATTTCCAAGAAGATGCTCTTTAAGAAAAAGCTCTCCCTAACAAATAAAAATGAGGCATTCATATAGATGTACTTGTCCACAACATTTTCTATCATGACAACATTTTTTATCATGACAAATAGAAAACCCTAAGTTTACACTTAACATGCAAATCTCAAGTTTTCATAAATAATTGACATGGTTCTTTGTTTAATTCAGAGGGGTCAAAAGGAAATCCATTCAGTCTTCTAAAACACATAACATAATTGGATTTGTTTTCCAATTAGATATGTAACTGAATTCTATAAAAAATCAACTTAAAACATCTCCTTAGAAATAAGTTAATACATTTTCATAACTATATGTTGTTATTTAACATAAATATTAGTGTACATAAAAACTGAAGAGACCCATCACTGGCCCTAGGTAAGGAATTTTAGAATTTATATAGAGTATTCTTTTTCATCTCGCTTCCTATTCTTTCCAAAACTATTTTTTTTTTCCATTTCCAAATAGATGAGATCTTTCAATTACCATTTAAAAATATAAAAGTTGGATCTTTCTTGGTTACCATGTATCCAGAGACTTTGGATATTAAAAGGATGTTCATGAATAATCGAGTCAATATTTTTGTGAAAGATGAAGAATTAGTGCATGTTGCACTTATTGAAATTCTCCCCTACTTAGAAATCTTTTGGATTCGGCTTTGGCTTATGATTTCTCTGGGTTATAGCAAGTTTGAAGTATTTTCCCCATTCTTAAGCCTCGAATGATGTTTAGTTAATATGTATAATGAGCTCAGCTTAGCTATGTCATTATAAATAACTGCTATGTAAATTTAACAATATAAAGGTTAAGCAAGTAGAATAGATATGGAGAATGTATACCTGTTATTATCTTCATACCAGTATAAGAAGACCCCGAATTGATCACCTTTCTACTTTTCTTACATCATGCCTAAGTCAATGGTATTTGTTAAATATAATGTTTTTTACTTATCAATATTGCTTCTTCTAACTCTTCTAAACTTACCACCAATGCTTACTTCTCTTTGTAAGGAGAATCCAATTGTTTAGTACAATAGCTACTCCCACATAACTCAACTTTTCATTTCCTTCGATTAAATCAAGATGTATGGAAAGAAAATAGTTGGACTTTAATAACTAAAAGAGGAAGAATCTAAGACACTAACAAAAAGATACAGTCTCTTTGAATGTCAACATGACTAAATATTTCTCAAAATAAAAAATAAAAAAATATTTCTTACCTTGTTTCTAATCATAGTAAATTTCTCTTTCTATATTGACATCAAATTCTGCTAAGGAAAACATAATAAATCAGGAAAATACCCAAGCTTGAAACATCTTGCTAATTGACTCTTAAATAAAACAAAAACCAACAAGGCTCACAAGATTTGCTAAAAATAGGTGATGCTAGTTATGTTTTTAGCTTTCTTGAGCTTGTTATAGATTTCAAGAATCATTCTATATTGGAATTGACCATTTGCAACTCTTCAAGAAATATTATCTAAAGAAGTAATGGAACTGTAGGAAATGGTCTTGACAAAAGGTCAACTGGAGTAATAATGCAATAGGCTAGTTGTCCCAACTAGAGAAGTGACCTTGAAAAAAGATAAAGTTGAGCAGTGCGAACTAAGCATCTATTTTGTTGTACAAATACTTAGTGTTAACTGCAATACTAAAGCCACAATTATACAATACAATTTAGCAATGAGAGAAAGGTATTAGGCTTTAATTACTTTTCCTTTCCTTTATTTTTTTCCTTGTTTCTTGATGGATGAATATATTCCCACTATGGTGAAAAAATAATACAAAATCTCTAAGTTTGGTGATCTTCATTGGGTAACTAGCCAATGCGTTTGTTTTACTAATGTGATCTAGTAACTAGCCATTGTGTTTGCATTATTACTTAGCATCTTTTTGTATCATTACGTATCAACTTGTTTCATGTATTTTTTTTTTAGAATAATCAACCCATAGTTAGCTACCTTAGACATTAATTAATCCATTTTTGTCTTATTTGCCTAGTTTCCATATTCCATCTTATGTAAGTTGTCCTCCACATGTACAAAGTGGTCAAACTTACTAAATTTGAGTCATGGAGCGCTTGGGAAACCACTTGGAATCAAATCTTCTTTATTCCTGGCATTCCTAGCACATGTCTGCTTTTTCTGCTTTATTTCCTGCTTTTGCTGAGTTTTAAGGAAATTGGGAAAGTTTGACTAGGTGAAGTTAACTTGTTTTTTGTCCTCATCATCCTCCACTCTTTTCTCCTAATAAAAGCATGTATGAGTTGTACTTCCATCATATATTAGCTTTCCTAATTTATTTTTCCAATTCGCGAGCTCCGAGACAGATTTGGAAACTGCTTTATGCACCTATGGGGGATTTGCTTAGATTTAGTAAGCCTGCTTTTGACCAAATTCGAATGGAATCCTTATGCATTCGAATCTCTTGTAATTATTTATTTTGGCAGCCTATGAATTCACAGAGTTGGCTATTGTACACTTATTCAATACAGACTAGTGTTCTGCTCCATATTCAATCTCCTTTGTGTGTAATTGGCAATTTTTGTGAGTGTAATTGTTCTAACACCCAGGTTCAATTTCCACATGGTATCAAAGCCTTTGTAGATCGATTTCTCTCCTTCCAATTTGTTATTTGATGTTTGACATCATTGACTGGGAGCATTCTACTGACTGAAGGGACAATTTCTGAGCTATGGATCAATCTCAGAAGATCATCTTGACTCCATTTAACTTCTTTGAATGGAAAGAAAATATGGAGATACTGTTGAGAGAAAAAGGCCTCTACAGAGTGACTATGGCAATAGAATTAGAGCCCAATGCATCTGCAGAGAAAATTAAATGGCACAACAGGAGGGATGAGGCCTATGGTCTCCTGTGTCTGAGCATATCCAGAGACCTCCTTTTCCATCTTGATGGATTAACATCACCAAGTGAAGTATGGTAGAATATTGTTGAGATTTTTGGTAAGGCAAATGAGATGAGGGGACATCAAATTGAAAATGAATTGATCTCCCTAAGTCCCAATAGCTTTGAATCCCTACAACTCTACTTTTCCAAGTTCAAAGCCCTTGTTTTGCAGCTAAAACAGTGTGGAATTGAAAAGGAGGAGCAAATGGTTTTGGCCATACTCTCGAAGCTTGGCCCTGACTATTTAGTGTTTTTATCGACCTTCCATGCCACAAAGTTGATAGCTTGAGCCTGGAAAATGCCTAGCCTTGCAGATTTTATGGAATCTCTCACACAAGAACAAGACAAATTGGTGATGATGGGCACCATCAAACCTTCCAAAGACCAAGCTCTGGTTACTGGAGATTCGAGGGTGGATTCAAAAGGCAAGAAGAAAGCTAAGAAGCCACCTGATAAAAATAGAGACAAGAACAAGTCTCCAGAGGAGCCCCAACGTTCCAAGAAGAACCCCTAGAAGAAGAATAACAAAGGAGAAATGAGCAAGTGCGCATACTGCAGTAAGGGTAATCATCCTGAAAGCTCCTGCATGAAGAAGAAAATTGACATGCTGACCCAACTCCTGGAGAAGAATGGCATCTCCCTTCCTGATAACTCAAAGAATAGGGAAGGAGGATCAAATTCAAAAGACAGAGAGAGAGTTCATGCATTGGTTGCTGGCATAACAAGCTCACCTAGTTTCATCATTAATTCTGGAGCTTCAATACTTATGTTTCGACCAAGGAGGCATTCACCTCACTTGACATGTTGAAAGGTCCACCAATAGTACTCGGAGATGACTCTCTCACTGAAATTTTGGGCAAAGGGAGGATTGATATTGACCATGGTAATTTCAGCAATGTATTGTATGTTCCAGGTCTTGCCTCTAACCTCTTATCAGTGTATCAGATGAACCACACAAGGTCTCCAAATAAGGTCATATTCTCCCCTGATGAAGTTGAGATCACAGATATCTCAAGTGGTAAAGTCATTGCAAAAGGAGTTGCAAATCACACTTCGAAGGTATACATGTTCTCACACTTCCTACCCTACTCAAACCCCTCTACTCTTCTGATTCATGCTAATGAGGAAAGCAAGCTTTGGCATGAAATATTTGGCCACCTTAATTACAAGCATCTTTTTGATCTTAGTGAAAAAGAAATGGTCATAGGGTTACCAAAGATTAATTTTTCCAAAGGAGTCTATCAAGGTTACATCTTAGGAAAACACCCAAGGCATAAATTTGAGAAAGCTAGTCATGAGAGAACCTCTACACCTCTTGAGTTGATCCATAGTGATGTTGCTGGCCCATTTCCTCATATGTCAATGAGTCAGGCCAAATATGCATTGACATTCATAGATGAATTTTCCAGGTATTGCTAGGTTTACTTCCTGAAACACAAGTCTGAAGTTTTTGGCCTCTTCAAAGTCCTTAAGGCTTTGGTTGAAAACCAGTCTGGGAGGAAACTCAAGGTCCTCAGATCTGAAAATGGTGGTGATTATTTCAAGTCTAAGTTCATTCAATATTGTGTAGATGTAGGTATTTAGATGCAGCATTATATCCATTACACACCACAACAAAATGGTGTTGCTGAGAGGAAGAACAGATCATTGAAAGAGATGGCAACCTGCATGATGGAGGCTAAGACTTTCCCACCAAAGTTTTGGACTGAAGCTATAAAATGTGCAGCCTATATCTAGAATAGGGTGCCTTATAAATATCTTGATGGTATGACTCCTTTATAAGCATGGAGTGGGCACAAGCTAGATGTGACCCATTTCAGGATTTTTGGCTCAAGGGCTTGGGCTAGAATTCCAACAGAAAAGAGGAAGGCTTTGCAGCCCCAAAGCCAAGAGTGTCTATTTGTTGGGTACTCTGAAGATTCAAAAGGGTACAAGCTGATCAATTTGAGCACAAACAAATCCTTCATTGAAAGGAGTGTTCAGTTCCAAGAAGAGCCTTTAGCAACCATGGAAGTTGGAGAATCCTCTTCACCACCAGAACCATTAAATGTAAGTGAAGAGATAGTTAAGCTTGTCGATTATGATATGTCTGGTAATGATGATTTAATTGCAGATCCTAACAGTCCTACAAGACCAAAATGGGAAGAAAATACCATTCATGCAGCTGGAGAACTAGCTGGAAATCCTAATGATCCTAGGAGGACTAGATCTCAGTTTGAGAGTGATATGTGTATGGAAGATCCTTTGTTTGTAGAGAAATGCTATCTGATGGTTGAATTAGACCCATAGACATATGAATATGTATAAAATGATCCAATATGGAAAACATCCATGAAAGAAGAGTTCAACTCACTCTAGAAGAACAACACTTGGGAGCTGGTTGATCTTCCCCCAGGGAGGAAGCTAGTTCAGTGTAAGTGGGTTTACAAAACCAAATTTTCTGCTGATGGCTCACCTTTGAAATATAAGGAAATATTGGTACCCAAGGGCTACTCATAGGTACATGGCATAGACTACAATGAGACCTTTGCACCAGTGGCAAAGATGGACTCCATCAGGCTAGCCTTAGCCATTGCAGCTTCGAAGCAGTGGGAGGTACATCACATGGATGTGAAGTGTGCTTTCCTGAATGGAGATCTTACTGAAGATATTTACATGCAGAAGCCTCAAGTTTTTTCCACTAATCCATATCATGTGTGTAGGCTAAAGAAATCATTGTATGGGCTTAAGCAAGCCCCCAAGGCTTGGTATGCCAAGATTGATAGCTTTATGCTATCATTGAATTTTGTTCGATGCAAGTCAGATCCTAATGTCTATTTGAAGCTGATTCATGGTTAATTAATGATTATTGTCTTGTATGTTGATGACCTTCTTATTACAGGAAGCTCAAAGGATGAAATTGCCTCCTTGAAGGATGCAATGAACCGTGCATTTTCAATGACAGACTTGGGGTTATTGAGCCAGTTCTTGGGTCTTGAGATTGCTCAAACCAAAAATGGAATAAAATTACATCAGTCCAAGTATGCCTTGGATTTTCTGAACAAATTCAACATGAAGGATTGCAAGCCAAGCAAGACTCCCTTCCTTTCAGGAGTTAAGCTTGAAGAAGCAGATTCTTCACCTATGGTAAACACTACACTGTATAGGCAACTGATTGGGTGTTTGATGTACCTTACCCATACTCAACCTGATATTTCTTATGCAGTAAGTGTGGCTTCAAGATACATGGATCAGACTCATGAGATCCATTGGAGAGTAGCCAAAAGGATCCTTAACTTTGTTCAGGGAACAAGGACTCATGGGATCTTCTACAAAGCTAAATCTGATCTTGATTTGATTGGGTTTACTGACAGTGATTGGGCAGGTGACAACATAGATTGAAAGTCAACATCAGGATATGTGTTAATGCTTGCTAAAGGACCAATCATCTGGTAAAGCAAGAAACAGAGTGCCATTGCACTCTCATCTACAAAAGCAGAGTACAGAGGAGTTGTAAATGCGGCAACTCAATGTTTATGGTTGCAGGGGTTACTTGGTGAGTGTGGCTTTGAATTAGAATAATCAAATACTATCTATTGCGATAATCAGAGTACCATTCGAATCTGCAATGATCCAGTTCAGAGACAAAGAACCAAACACATTGAGATCCATATGCACTACATCAGACAGCTTGTGCATGATGGCACCATTCACCTACTCTTATTTTCATCTTTAGAACAAGTACCAGATATCTTCACCAAAGTTTTTTGTGAGAAGACATTCAGTAATCTCAAATCATTGCTGGGGATCGCTAATCATGCTGAGAAGCATGAGTGATGACAATATTTTCAAATTTTGTTTTATTGTCCATGTTTAAGGGAGGATTTTTCCCACTGGGTTTTTGCCTCTTTACTTGGTTAAATGGACATGAAATATGTAAAGGGTGAATAAGCCTTGTTGCTAGGCCCTACAATTTTATGATATTTTACTCATAAGTCAGGCTTAAGGGGGGTTTTTATAATAATCAACCCATAGTTAGCTACCTTAGACATTAATTAATCCATTTTTGTCTTATTTGCCTAGTTTCCATATTCCATCTTTTGCAAGTTGTCCTCCACATGTCCAAAGTGGTCAAACTTGCTAAATTTGAGTCATGGAGCGCTTGTGAAACCACTTGGAATCAAATCTACTTTATTCCTGGCCTTCCTAGTGCATGTCTGCTTTTTCTACTTTATTGTTTGCTTTTGCTGAGTTTTAAGGCAACTGGGAAAGTTTGACTAGGTGAAGTTAACTTGTTTTTTGTCCTCATCATCCTCCACTCTTTTATCCTAAGAAAATCATGTATGAGTTGTCCTTCCATCATCTATAAGCTTGCCTAATTGATTTTTCCAATTCATGAGCTCCTAGACATATTTGAAAACTGCTTTATGCACCTATGGGGGATTTGCTTAGATTTAGTAAGCCTGCTTTTGACCAAATTCAAATGGAATCCTTATGCATTCGAATATCTCATGTAATTATTTATTGTGGTAGCCTATGACTTCACAGGGTTGGCTATTGTACACTTATTCAATACAGATTAGTGTTCTGCTCCATATTCAGTCTCCTTTGTGTGTAATTTGCATGTGTAATTGGCAATTTTTGTGAGTGTAATTGTTCTAACACCTAGGTTCAATTTCCACATGTTTAACCTATAATAAATACACATTACTTGTTGGTTTTGGATCCTGATCTTCCTAATTTAGATATCGTGCTTCAGTCGTGTTTGGATACCAGTACCATGACAGGGGGTGTGGGGAGCTTTCCCCCACTAAATTTGATCCCCCCTCAGAGGGGGTTTGGGGGAAGCCCCCCTTAGAGAAAATTTAGGAAAAATGCCTTGTAAAATGTTGTAATTTCATAGTCATGACTTCAGCAATAAATGGGTGATTTACGGGCCCATGTTTTTGGGAAGCCCGTGGTATTTTCCCATGGTATTCCCTTTATAAAAGGAAGGAATTGTAATACGGTTGCGTATTGTATTCTATCATTGTGAAAAGAGATCTATGTGATTGTGTGAGAGAGTGAAGAGGAAGTGCAACGAGTGTATTGCAGTTTGTATCCCTTCATTTTTCTGGACAGTATAATAAAGGAATGGCAATTTCTACGTGGATGTAGCCCATCTTGGGTTAACCACGTTAAATTGGTGTTTCTCTTGTAAAGTGTTTTATATTTGCATTTTGTTTGATTTTTTATTGTTATTTCTCTGTGATCTTGTTTTTCTAACATTACTATCACTAATTATATAGTTATTGTTATAGAATGAAATGCTTGGTGATTGGAAGTGCTTAGTAATAGAAAGTGTTATAAAATTGCCATTCGTTAGTCCTAACTCACTATGGCTCTCAAATATCATAGTTGATTTTTAATAGCTTAAGAATATTCTCATGTATTAATCCCCTTGATTTTGATAAATTAACCTCCATTCCATTATGTGGTGTTCATCTTAAATCATTTAACATTTCATTATTTCATATCAACACAAAGCCACAAATGTTGAAGGTATTCCTATGTACCAAAGGCATTTCGTGAAAGTTCAATTGTGCATTCTTTTCAATGATGAGTTTCCACAATATGGAGCACTCACCCAAGAGCAGTTCAAAGAATTGGAGTTTATCCTGCCACCACAACTAGGTGGTTATATGACTGATGTGTCTAATGTAAGTGGCAGTATTGGTTCAGATGATGTATTTTATGAGAATACTGTGTGATTTTATAGTTTTTCTTTTGACATATTGTATTGTGGAATAATTCTTCCAATGTTGCACAAGCAATTATGTTGGATTGTGTTGTAAGTTGTCTTTTTTGTCCTCTTGGTAAAGTATTTGTTTCTTTTCAATTGTTGATGGAAATATTTTTATAATCCCTTTAAGATTTTGTTCATAATATGGGAATCTGGATTAACCAAGTGGTTGATTCCCAAGCTAAGGCTTGAAAATCCAAATCTAGAGAAATGAGTGGTAAAGCTTCTTATGAATCAATATTTTCCTCCTTAAATGAAAAAGTATCATATTGGTGGCGTAGTAAATTGTGGAAGTGGAACTATCCATTTAAGATTAAATTCTTCAGTTGGTTGTGCATGGAAAAAAGGGTTCTTAGTTATGACAATTTGATTAAAAAAGTGAATTTTTCCTGTCAAAAGTAATGAAGAAAGTATTCAACATTTATTTGTTGGAGGTGATATATTTGAAAAGGTTTGGTTTGAGATACTTTTCAAGGTACATGTTTCTTTCAAATTGTCTTCTTCTTTGCTAGAATATATAGTACTGCTATCTTGGTTTTTTTTTCCTCGGTATAAAACCTTCCATATTTTTGTAATGTGGATCATTTGAACAGCTTGCAAAAATATGATTTGTCAATATTTTTATCATTCTCTAGTTAGAGTAAGCATGAAGGTGTTTCAGTCTACTCCAATGAATTTGCATAACTCCTTTGAAGATAAACTTGGCCTCCAACTATACAGAACCTCCCTTTAATTTTTTTATATTCATGGTTATTGTGGCTTGTTCTTTCCTTTTATGCATCAAGTATATTTATGTTTTCCTTTATGGATGAGTTCTACTAATAGTAGATACACATTAGACTATTTTGTTACATGTGATACTATGGGGAATGTTTTCACTGCTTAGATCTGAGTAGAGATGGATAGATTAAACCTCGGTTTCTCTCCTTCCATCTGGCATGGTTCCAGCAATGATTTTGGTGAGATATTATTCCTTTGGGGAGATTCAATATGACAGGGTAACTAGACTACAATGGTACATTTGTCACTATCAATGAGAACCAGGTGCTCTCCATTTTGTGCCAAAAGGGCCCCTTATGTGGTTGAATTCTCTCTTCCATTCACCTCCTTTTACTCTATTGGTATACCATTTACATTAGTATTATTTATGCTCTCATGAACACTAGGTTAATATATGTCATCTCTAGTGCCTGTATCAACTCCCCATTGATATATGTCATCTCATGTGTCAATAGTAAATATAGCTTATCATGTACATTATCTTTGTGCTTGTGATCACTCAAATTACTAAATGCCACCTCCCATGATCATGCTAAATATAGATTCCATATGTACTATCTATGCTTGGTGTGGCTCATATTAGCGTATGTCACCTCCCATGCTTGCATTTACCCTTGATTACCGTACATCAACTTCATGCTTGTGATAACTTATGATTTTTATATGTCACCTCTTATGCTCATGATAAAATTATCTTGGAGACATGGTTCAAATCTTCTTGTTATGGTAATTGGTTCTATATGACTAGTAAGCTTATGGTACTTACAACGTAGATAAAGGACATAGTAAATATTAGGCTGATTGATGAATGATTAGGCATATGCTTCATATAATTGTAATGGAACAATTTTATATGGGAATAACACTAAGTTTAAACCCAATACATTCCCTTATATAACACAAGCAGATGATAAAAACCCATTACCTGTGTAAACATAGTGTTGAATCATTCATTATAACTCTATATTCAAATGGTTATGATTATGTGTCCTATGTATTAAGGTAAAGGTTACTTAGGGTTATTTTTAGCTTATAGAGTTAAATACAATGAAACCTATACATTACTATAACATAGGTAATATAACTAAAAGTTGTATCAACATAATGTACAATATTACTCTTGCTTATAACATTTCAACATTTACTATGATTACCCTTATTCTAGTACAACAATACCTGTTTTTTTCATCTCTATTTACCAGCATGTTGGCTCATACCTTACTTAATGCTATACCCTAAGAATATAGAACACATCATATTTAGGGAAACCATGTAGTATCCATCTAAATGGTAATGCTTGGTTATTCATTTCAAAGTATACCCTATGGAAACATTGATTACA
This sequence comes from Pseudotsuga menziesii, assembly GCA_001517045.1. Classification (NCBI taxonomy): domain Eukaryota; kingdom Viridiplantae; phylum Streptophyta; class Pinopsida; order Pinales; family Pinaceae; genus Pseudotsuga; species Pseudotsuga menziesii. The sequence goes on along the minus strand of LPNX010524745.1, from coordinate 197,988 downwards.
CACTATGTATGTTACAGTTGATTTGTTCATTGTGGTAATACTTAAGCTCCATATATGATTGGATTCATTATGCATACTTATAGATAATATAGTGTAGAGTTAGATCATGTATTACAATGGTGTCATAAGCAGTATTATAAGTTGTACATGTTCCAAATTATTAACACTATTCATTACTCTTATTAAGGAAGCTTAATTAGCTAGAAATAGTGATTTTTGTCATTACGAAATGCCACCTCTAATTATCATGATAAATATGGACTCCATATATGTATTATTTATGCTTGGTATGGCTCATATTAGCATATGTCACCTCCCATGCTTTCATTTACCCCTTACTAAGGTACATCAACTTCATGCTTGTGATAACTTATGATTGTAAACGACTATGTATCCCCTAACATGTATAGTTCCTTCTATTGCACCATGGACAACCTAGGAGGCTTGTGAAGAAGTACCACCAATTTGTATATATGAAGAACCATGGTTCTAGACCCTGCCATCTAGAGGCACAAATAAATGGCTGAGCATTACCCAAGAGACTATTTCAAACCTGCAAATGCTTAAATAGAAGCCTGCTCAAATCTCAGTAGTGATAATTGAGGGTGACCATGTTCCACCAAGCAGTATACCTTTAAAAGCATCACTGAACAAATATATCTACATGTTCATTATCACTTCTGCAATTTCACCTTTTAAGAATGCTCAAGACACTTTTTTTTCATGTTGACAAAAGATAAAAGGATTGTGTTTATTTCAGTTTTTTATTTTTTCATCTAGTTAAACCCATGGTAATATTTTATCTCTCTTGCAATTATTTTTTTATATGGACATGAAACATTTTTATTGATAAAATTTTGTTGTGGTGTTTGTAGGTAGCTATAAACTGGAGATGGGCATGCCATTGAGTAAAAAGTATGAGTTGCAAAACATTTGCATGGAACTCAATTCAACTTTTGATTTAATTGCATGGAGTATTGGGGATTTGGATGAGGTTGGGTTCATATTTATAGTGGATTTTGTTAAGATATGTAGGCACTCAATGAGGTTTATGTTAAATATGTCCTGATAGTTTATTTTTTACATGGTTAAATTTTATGAGGATGAACAGTTTGGACTTTCTGTTAAATTGTTATGATGGTTTATTTTTTGCATGGTTAAGTTTTATGAGGTTGAACATTATGGACTCGATGTTAAACTTTCCTTATAGCTTGGAATTTATGTTAAATTGTCTTGATAGTTTAACAGAGACTCTTTAGCTTCTTAAATATATTCTTAAATAGAAGCCTCTTTAGTTGTTTAAAGAGATACTTCCACATGCACTACTGGATCAAATACCGATGTTAGTTATCTACCTCAAACTGCTTCTATTGCTATTGTATATGATATTGTGTACATGTATGTTGTCAGGCCTCAATCTCCAGTTGGTCAGGATTCTACCATACCTTTAACTGCTACTCAAATTACATCAATATATGGATATTATATTGGTACTAAATATTTGTCTTTAACCAGACATAGTATATGCAAACTAAATGCTGAAATTCAAAAGATTTGAAAACTATTGCTATGCTAATATAAGTTTTCATTGCATGAAGATGATTTTTCATTTTAATGTCTCCTACTAAACCACATAGTTAGAAAAAAATTCTTGAAAATCATTAATTAAATGTTTAGTTATAAGTACCATATACATGGCACTTATCTTAATTGGAGAGTAAAGTAATAAAAAAATGTTATAATCTCAAAAGGATTTGAAGGCTCCTACTACATCAACAACGCAAAGTTATGCTAAATGAAGATTATTTTTCATTTTGATCTATTGGGGGGAGTGATGAGACTATATATTGTCACATTAGTTTACATTTTGAAATAACACAAAGTTATGCTAAATGAAGATCGTTTTTCATTTTGGTCTATTGGGGGGAGTGATGAGACTATATATTGTCACATTAGTTTATATTTTGAAATAATAACATTGAGAGGAAAAAAAAATATAAAGGTACAAACTTTAATTTTACATTAAATTAAAAATTATAGTTTAAATAAATGTTATATTAAGTTGTAACAAAATATTATATTTTACTTTATTTAAATCAGCATAAGATTACATTGTAACAAAATACTATATCTATTCTTTAAAAATTAGTATTCTTTTTTTTTCTATAAAATTCAAATATGTCAAAATACCTTAATATACTGATCTTTTATACCAAAGTTTAATTTAATATACCAAACTCACATCACTCTTGCCACTAATAACACCCAATTCGTATTTTTTAAATATAAACAAATAATTACAAAATGCTTTCTCCTTGCTTTATGAATATATGGAGTTCAATTTTTACATTTTTCACAAAAGAAGTATAGAGATATTGGGTAACATTTAAAATAGTTCTTTGATTTTATTCTTAGCATGGGAACACATTCTTCTAAAAACAAGGAGAGCTGCCAATGCAGCAAGTCCCTGCCATATGTCATTGAGCTCTTTGATTTAAGATGGAGTGTTTTGGTTCATGTTGCAGCAGCCTAAACGAGTGTTGTTTCAATGATGAGATTTGAGTCGTACTTCACTTGCTCTAGCTCTTTCTGATTACTTGATGGCTTTGCTTGATTGGTTCAAGGTTGGATTCAGGATATGACTTCTTGGTTCTCTAGTTCAGGATTGATAGTTACGTTGTAGATGGGTTTGTTAGAGTGGTTCAGGTTGAATTTGGGGTATGGCTTCTTGGTTCTCTGGTTCAGGCTTGATAGTTTCCTTGTATATGATATGATGAAGGTTTCATTTTTTTAACTTTTTACTTTAATTACGCCGATAGGCGTATATATGTGATATTTTGGGGATGGACTTCATCGAGGGGATCATCAAGATCCACCCAAACATGCCAAGTGTATGACTAGGATCTATTTCTTCATCTGATCTTTTAACTACCGGTTATTAATAAATTGTTTGAAGAATAGTTAGTAGTATCCCACTCGCGATGACCATTAAGCAATTTGGATACGTGGAGTTTGACGTCATGGAACTGTTACTGACTTAGCTGGAAATGGTGTGCAAGTGTTAACCGCATGGAACATACATGTCTCAGCTGCTCAAAATGTGGTGCATTGCGTGTAGTATTGTGTGACGCATGGATAACGGCAAGAAGTATAGAGATAAATACCAAAAGCTTGTATAAACTTCTTTCACCTTTGTGTTTCTATAATTTCTGCTCGCTGCTTCTATGTTATTTCAATCATCGTTGGCTACTCCAGTTAGTCGGTGCTTCTGTGTTATTTCAATCATCGTCGGCTACTCCAGTTAATCGGTATAGTGATCAAAATATGGCTTCCAAGAACAATACAGTTCGTCAGCCTGTATCCATTGTCGATAAGCTCTGCATGTTATCCACTACAATGCTCATAGTGTGGAAGAAATATATGATGTTCAACTGAGATGGTTTCACTATGTTTGATCTGAGCAGGAACCTCATGTTAAGAGTCGAAAACTATATTCATTCCAATTCCATGCACCAAGTGGTTCTCATGGATGTTGCAGGAATGCCTCTTCTGACATTGCAGCGATGAAAGGTATGCAAATACATATATCTCTCTTTGTTTTCAACGTTTCCCTTACGCATTCTTTAACGAACAATAATATCTCTACAACGGATTACTAAAGAGCATTAAAATTTATTTATTGTATGTTAACTTACAACAGAGATTGGGTCTGCACAATGAATGGAAGGGATTCTTGGGAGAATTGCTGAAGTCACAGAAACCATTATTTATGATGAGAAAGTCGACTTCTCTACTTTGCACCAAGACTTTAGTAGAGGTTTACCTGGGTTTTTCACATAAACAAAGGAAGTCAAAGTTGCATTGTGATTACATGCATATTGAAGGATGTTATGCCAATCGTTGCTTCAATGTTTACGACAGCTTTGGATATGTTGTCGTAGACGTCTGTTTCACGTTAATTCATTTCTCCATGAGTTGGATTTCTTGTATATTTTGACTATTTTTTGAGTTTGGCAGTACAATGTTGTGAAAGTATTTTTTATTTCGTAGGTGAAGCCAAAGCAAGTGAGATCAGGAGTGACGCTTGGAGGAGAAGTATTCCGTCTAATAGTGCGCACTGCGGCCTGACTATGATGAAGCACTTGTTATGGGATTGATTATTGTACTTGATCAGCTTATGTCATTTGACTGATTGGGCATCAATTCCACGGAGTACCAGAATGAAAGAGATAATTAGGATTCCGCTATTGGCCTTGCTACTTTTCTTAGGATCCCTGAATCCACTAAAGGAGAAAAGACATGGAGAAAGAGAACTACACATGGCGAGTTTGACGGTCTCCTACTTCAAATATAAAGTTAAAATATACTTGGTGGTCTTCATGTAACATGAATGATTAATTTAGAATGGCAAATCCCGACAAAAAAAATTCAAAGTTGACAAAGTGATTTTGTTTAAATATCGTAGGATTTTATGTACAAATGAGATTCAATTGTGTGATGTTAATATTGTAGATTAAGTTGCAAAGATGCACAATGTGGATATGCAATGCAAATGACTGGTTTATAATTTGAATTGATCATCAAGCCGCGGGATTTTATCAAATACATTTCCGTTTCTTCTTGTGTCATTTAAAATTCTATCCTTTTAACATGGATATAATGTGTTGAATGCATTCATACTCTATGAGCATCAAGCACCTCTGTTCATACATTTTATAAATAAAAAAACCAAATACAATGTCACCTGTAGCGAATTGAAAGAACCCATGTTTGGAAAATCTCATAACTACTAAATGATAAATAACAGAGGTAATCTACAACCCAATAAAATGTTGTTGATTTTAATTGTGCATATGTGTTTGAAGAGATATTTTAACAAATAAAACATATGGAAAAACATTATTTTATGTCGCAATGTGAAATAACCCTTGATAACGTCACAATGTAACACAACCTATAGGCGTAAATTACTGTCGTGGATATAATGTGTTGAATGCATTCATACTCTATGAGCATCAAGCGCCTCTATTCATACATTTTATAAATAAAACAACCAAATACAATGTCACCTGTAGCGAATTGAAAGAACCCATGTTTGGAAAATCTCGTAACTACTAAATGATAAATAATAGAGGTAATCTACAACCCAGGAAAATGTTGTTGATTTTAATTGTGCATATCTGTTTGAAGAGATATTTTAACAAATAAAACATATGGAAAAACATTATGTTATGTCACGATGTGAAATAACCCTTGATAACGTCGCAATGTAACATAACCTATAGGCGTAAATTATTGTCGTGGATATAATGTGTTGAATGCATTCATACTCTATGAGCATCAAGCGTCTCTGTTCATACAATTTATAAATAAAACAACCAAATACAATGTCACCTGTAGCGAATTGAAAGAACCCATGTTTGGCAAATCTCGTAACTACTAAATGATAAATAACAGAGGTAATCTACAACCCAGGAAAATGTTGTTGATTTTAATTGTGCATATGTGTTTGAAGAGATATTTTAACAAATAAAACATATGGAAAAACATTATGTTATGTCGCAATGTGAAATAACCCTTGATAATGTCGCAATGTAACATAACCTATAGGCGTAAATTACTATCGTGGATATAATGTGTTGAATGCATTCATACTCTATGAGCATCAAGCGTCTCTGTTCATACATTTTATAAATAAAACAACCAAATACAATGTCACCTGTAGCGAATTGAAAGAACCCATGTTTGGCAAATCTCGTAACTATTAAATGATAAATAACATAGG
>LPNX010524745.1:164208-191873 GCA_001517045.1 Pseudotsuga menziesii | reverse complement strand
ATATTTTAACAAATAAAACATATGGAAAAACATTATGTTATGTCGCAATGTGAAATAACCCTTGATAACGTCGCAATGTAACATAACCTATAGGCGTAAATTACTATCATGCATATAATGTGTTGAATGCATTCATACTCTATGAGCATCAAGCGCCTCTATTCATACATTTTATAAATAAAACAACCAAATACAATGTCACTTGTAGTGAATTGAAAGAACCCATGTTTGGCGAATCTTGTAACTACTAAATGATAAATAATAGAGGTAATATACAACACAGGAAAATGTTGTTGATTTTAATTGTGCATATGTGTTTGAAGAGATATTTTAACAAATAAAACATATGGAAAAACATTATGTTATGTCGCAATGTGAAATAACCCTTGATAACGTCACAATGTAACATAACCTATAGGTGTAAATTATTGTCGTGGATATAATGTGTTGAATGCATTCATACTCTATGAGCATCAAGCGTCTCTGTTCATACATTTTATAAATAAAACAACCAAATACAATGTCACCTGTAGCGAATTGAAAGAACCCATGTTTGGCAAATCTCGTAACTACTAAATGATAAATAACAGAGGTAATCTACAACCCAGGAAAATGTTGTTGATTTTAATTGTGCATATGTGTTTGAAGAGATATTTTAACAAATAAAACATATGGAAAAACATTATGTTATGTCGCAATGTGAAATAACCCTTGATAACATCGCAATGTAACATAACACTGTAACAAACCATGGCTTAACGTTGTAATGTGAAATAACTCTTGATAACGTTGCAATGTAACATAACCTATAGGCGTAAATTTAAGCACATACTATAAGGAAAAACATTAATATAAAAGTATGTGCCTAAATTTACTCCTATCGACGTATTCAGGCACATTAATTAATTTAATGTGATTGTTGCTAGTTTAATATTAAAATATATATCTTAGTTTGTTGATTAAAGTTGGCATTGAGAAAAAGAAATAGTTATCTATAATAAAAAATACTTTTTAAAAAAAATCACTAAAAGTTATTATTATTAAACAACCAGCAAAATCACTTCACTCTAAGATAAAAATAAAAATAAAAATAATGGCTATATTTGGATTTTAGTCTTTGTTTCACGACCTGAACTGGAACACTTTTATGGGCCATTCCTCCGAATATGTTTAGATATTTAGATCTATAGGAGTGTTTCATCATCATTTTTGGGGATCTCTTTTATCACTTTTATTTTAGGATTCTTTCTTGACTGATATGTCCTGCCACAGCCCACCCCCTACAAGTTTTGGTGTGTAAGATAGATGCATAGGTGCTAAAGATGAATAAATAGGTCGTACAACATCATAGTTGATAGCTTTGTATACAAATCTATGAATGGTTAAAACTCAACCCACTCAATCAGACCTTTTAGGACCATACTTAGGACCAACCACTTTACCAGCAAAATTGAATCCAAGAAAGACTTCCTTTTTTTTTCAAGAAGAAAAATCATGTCCTTGTTATTCTTATTAGGAATCAAAGGGCATTGATAACACCTGCCCAAAAAAAGGGATACATCATTGAACATACATCACTGAACATATACTGAAAATATGTCTGGTCGGGAGAGAATCACATCTAGTCGCTGCCGGGGGGAATGGCATGCAATAATAAGTGTAAATTCCCATCAGAAATCTGTCTCATCATGTAAAAGATCTAGATCAGTCAGCCCTGTTTATCGTGAACCAAGGGGATCAGATCTGCAATCTGAAAAAGCCACTCATGTTGAGCCAAAGCAAGTAACCAAAGTGAGAAGTATCTTCCCAATAATTGTGGCTCAAAAGAGCTGGAAAGAGTCACGAATGACCAAAAGGTCATCTATGAATTCTGAAAAATAGCCAAAACCTGGATCAAGAGAGAGAGCTGTTTTTGAAAGACTGCCTGCAATCTGGTTGTGTTCATGATAGATGTGGCTGAAAGTGAGATCATGGAAGCTTGTAATAAGCTTTTTTGTTTCCCAGCACCAGTGTATGAGTTCTAGTGGGGTGAGAGCAGTGATACCTTTATCCCAATTGATGATGACTTGTGAGTCACCATAAATATGGACCAGAGGGATTCCCATCATTTGGGAGGAGTGTAGAAGGGCCCATAATCCCAATAGTTCTGCCTTAGTATTGGATCCATTTATGACCCCCAGCGTGAAGTCCAGATGATGATTCTTATTGAGGAATAAACTAAATCTAACACCTGCAGTAGAAGAAGTTGAGGCACCATCGAAAAAGCCACATGGATAAATCATGTAAGCTCCCAGACCTATCTGTCTTGCCTTTTTTCTTTTGCTGTCCTTAATGACAGGCCGAGAGGAATTCAATTGTACAGCATTAAGATCTGATGGTAGATACCCATTACTGTCACCTTTTCCCCCTCAAAAATAGCCTTATTATGTGTTTTCCAGATAGCCCAAAAAATATGATGAGGAATGTCATTGAGAACAGAACCGCGGGGGTATACAGATACCCAAAATTCCAAGAACTCTGCTATTGTATCAGCTTTAGGAGGAATAAACAGCTAGAGATGATCACTAATAAGCCCCTGAATGCTAATCCATATCGGACAGTGATAGAAGATATCGAGGACTAACTCCTCATTATTAAAACACAAAAAACAAATGCCAGGTTCATGCTTACCCCTTTTCTGGAGATTATCCCAAGTGAGAATATGATTTCTCAGAGTCAGCCAAGTAAAACATCCAATTTTGCAAGGAAGGGATCCAGTCCAGAGTGATAAAAATACACGATTCCCCAATACTGGCCTGGAATATTTCACGAGACAGTCATAAGCTTTTTCTATCGAGATTGATCAATCTTTTTTATTGAAATCCCAAAGCAAAGTATCAGGTACAGCTGTAAGGTGTATACCATTAAAGTCTAAAGCTTGAGTATACTTGTTCCATATTTCTTTCCATTCCCCATCAAGAAGTAATTCTTTCACAGAGTACCAATAATGGTGTGCATCTGGTAAGGAATTGTGAGCCTAAGCGAGGGATTTTATATCCAGATCTTCAAGATAAGTTCTTAACCCTTCAGGAAGGAGGTAAGAGTGAGAGTTGCCTATCAGAGGGTCAACTCCAATCAGAATATCTCTTCCATTTCCCACCTGCCAAGCAAGATGACGACCCAACCAAGGTATAGTCTAAATGAAACCCCTCCAAAATGCTGATACTCCACGGGTACTGAAATTTTTCCTTCGAAGCCAGGCTATCACAGAGGTCTGCTTCAAGTATTTGGTAGTAAGGACATAGTGCTAAAGACAATCACTAAAGAGTACCCCTCAGAAAATTTTGAGGCGTAGTGCAATACTGAGCCAATGGAAATTCTTAATCCCCCACCCTTCAAATTTCTTTGGCCAGGAGAGATCGAACCAGCTAGCAAGGTGAAATCGGTGAGAGGTATCAGAGGAACCCCAAAAAAAGGCAAAGGTAATACTTCTGAGCTTTTGCAAAGTAGAGACCGGGATAGGAGCGAGACCCATCCAATAAACCGGTATGCTGGATAGAACAGACTGCACTAGTATCAACCTACCACCCAGTGAAAGCATCTTATGGGTCCAGAGGCTGATTTTTTTTTCAAACTTTTGTATCAGCCAGTTCCAGTCCCTAGTTCTATATCCAAGTGGCTTGATATAGAAACCAAGGTAGTTGAAACCCAAATATATGGGGAGCTTTTGGTAGGGAATAGATCTGGAAAGGAGCAAGAGATCCGAGCTGGGAATATTGTTGTGAAGGAAGACCGATTTTCCCATACTGATAGACATACCGGAGGATTTGCAGAAAGTGTCCAAGATGACATCGAGAGCTGCCCATTCCTGCAATGTTCCCGAGCCCATGAGGACAACATCATCCACAAAAAGTAGATGAGATAGAGCAAGTGTAGGAGAAATATGAATACCTCTAATAAGTCCATTACATCGAGCATCTGCAATTAAAATACTGAGTCCTTCGATGACAAGGATAAAAAGCAGGGGTGAGAGAGGACAGCCTTGACGTAATCCCCTAGAGGCCGGAAACAAATTGGAGGGGGTACCATTGATCAATACAGCAAAGGTGGCATATGTGAGGCAGCCCATAATCCAGTTGAAAGTCTGAAGGGGGGCACCAATTTGTATGAGGATGAGGCGAATAAAGGTCCAATTGACCCTATCAAAAGCTTTGATGAAATCTATTTTGAGTATGAAAGCACAAATATTTTTCGATTTGATGGAGTGAAGAGACTCGTGTACAATACCGATAGGCTCAGTGATCTATCGGTTCTTGATAAACCCATATTGTTCCTGGGAGATGCAAGAGTCCAAATAGGGCTTGATTCTGACCGCGATTACTTTGGAAATAAGTTTGTACAGGAGATTACACAAGGATATGGGCCTGTAATCGGCAAAGGTTTTAGGCTTGTCTCTCTTAGGGATCAGAGCAATGAAGGTGGTGTTGAGAGAGGTGGGGATCAAGCCAGAGACCCTGGTAAAATCAACAGTAGAGAGAAGCTCCTTTCCAAATAGTTCAAAAAAGTGTAAGTAAAACTCTACGGGCCAACCATCCAGTCCTGGGCTTCTGTCTTTTTTGAAGGATTTAAGAGCTAGTTCTAACTCCCCAAGAGAAACCAGACAAGTAAGATTAGAGGCATCCCCTTCTGGAATCATCCTAGGAAAGAGTTGAATAACCTTGAGTTGCTGGGATAAGCAGGTATTCCCAACATATTTAAAGATGTTTGAAAAGTGGGTTTGACCTAGATTTTCAAGGGCAGTCTCTTCTTCAAATATGTTACCAACCTCATCTGATAAAGCCCAGATCGAATTCTGATTTCTCCGGGCTGAAGCCAACAAGTGAAAGTATTTAGTATTTGCATCCCCCTCTAGTGTCCATTTTGCTCTAGTCTTTAATTTCTAGGTGAGGAGAGTATGGTTCAAGATCTTTTTCTTCTCAGATCTGAAGTGTTCCAGTAGAGCCAAGTCCCCGGATGTAAGAATGCCATGGGAGGAGATAGAGAGGAGGGATGTGATGGAATGTTCAAAAAAAGATAAGTCTTTATCAAGTTGGGCCTGTTTATTTTTTATCCACACTTTGGTCTCTTTCTTAAGGGTCTGGAGCTTCCAAAGGAGAGAGTCAAGGTCAGTAATAGATTCATCCTTTAGAAGGAGGGGCCAAAGTGTCGAAACCCATTCCGAAAAGACAGGGTCATTGAGCCAGGATCTGTTAAACTTGAAAGGGTAATTGTGAGAGGTCCTTTGATTGTTCCATTCCAAGACAATAGGATAGTGGTCAGAAATGTCCGAACAATGAGTCCAAACCCTGTAGGTCCCTAGGGAGGGTAAAAGAGAGCCTGAGATCAAAAATCAGTCTAATATTTTACTTATACCCTCAGATCCCTCACGACCATTACGCCACGTGGGGCCAAGATAATGAGGAGTGAGGTCCAAAAGGCCTAGGGAGTCAAAAAGGGAGGTAAAATAGCAGGAGAGAGGGTATGGGTAAGATTTAAGACCCCAAATCTCAGAGGAGTGTAAAGTTAGGTTAAGGTCACCTCCACGAATCAAATTCTGAGAGCCCAGGAACCCACTTCTGAGAGCTCTTTCCCAGAAAGTTTCACGATCTTTATAAGGCCCATATACATTAAGAATCGAGATGGGATAAGAAAGGCCCCTGAAAGATTCCTGGATCAAAAGACCTGCACATATATGATAGGCTCTACATCTTACTTTGTGGGGGTTCCAGGCCGTTAACAGGCCACCAGAAAGGCCCGAGGCATCTATAGCGCAAAACTCCCAGGAGGGGAGAATCTTGGAGAAAGCTAGCATGGTAGGAAAGGAGCTACAAATTGTTTCTTGTAGGATAATCACATCCGGCTTGAGTGTACTAAAAAGTGTTTGGAGGCATATAGTTTTGGCCTTGCCTCCAAGGCCTCAGACATTAAAGGAGACAATCTTCATGGAGCACCGAGAAGGGGAGACGGTGCTCTAAGTCCCCGAGAAGGATGGTTGCGTGCTGCATCTTTAAGGCACTCACAGAGGGGTATATAGGGAGGAGATGCAGATGAGAGATCAATCTATGGCTTACCATTTTTTCACTTTTCTTCCTTATAGTGACATTTGCAAACCGGATAGAGTTAAGGGGAAGTGTGGAGGGAGAGGTCGGGGTTGTAGCAGTGAAGATGGATAGGGATTGTTTGAGGGAAGGGTCGGAGAAGGATGGGGAGGAGATCGGGCTATGAGGGGGAGGGGGAGGGGGAAGAGGTGGGGATGACCCTCGAGTAGTCAAAGGCGGGAATTCAACCAAGGAGGACAGTGTTGGGACTGATAGGGCCTGAGAAAAAGAGGCTGGCGACAAAGGAGAGGGCAGAGTTAAGTCCTGTGTGGGGGAAGAACAGCCCGTAACCAAAGCAGGGGTGCAAGAGGTAAGGTGGGAAGAGTCCGGTGTAGTTACAATGTCAGTAGAGACGTTGTCCTGATTGGAGTAGGGGAGAGGGAAAGGACAGAGGCCTTAAAATAGTTTGGTCGGGTTCATGCAGTTCATGTCAATGCTTTGACTATTTTTGCATTTATAGTTTTTTGTTTTTATTTCCTAAATTTCATTTTTAGTTGCCTTGTGTATTAAGATTAGTTTTTTTTCATTTTATGTGCAATGTTTAGTTATAAATCACAAAAAAAAAAAATATTGAGCTTTCAGTTGGATTCATTGGCGAATGTTCAATATATTATTAGTCGGTAAGATTATGCTGTAGAACCTTTGGCATAAAAATACATTTTGTTCAAAGATTAACCAAAAATATCAGATGCGTTTTCACTTGTATTTGGAAGTTGCTCAATATTGTGTGATTGCAATCTGGCTCTTGAGACACAGAAGGTATAGATAAGTTATTATCTTCCTAGTATGGAAATGAAATCCTGAATTGTTTATTTTGCATCAATGGTAATCCGTACATTAAAATGAATAAAATGCTCCAATCTATCGGCAAAGCTGCTGAAAATATCAGGTTGGAGGGAATATTAAAAGTTTATAATTTTTTTTAATGTTTACACTTCTCATAAAAAGCTTAAAAGGCCTAGAACAGGAATGCAAATCTTCAATTTACAAAAGATCAATTAATATAAGTAAAAGGAAGGAAATAAATATAGAACAGGAATGCAAATCTTCAATTTACAAAAGATCAATTAATACAAGTAAAAGGAAGGAAATAAATAAATGTTATTAGAAATCAACGTGTATCTGTTCTTATACTATGAGTAAAGAAATGGAGCAAGGCCATTATAAGAAGAGAATAATTTATGGAAAATAAATAGCGTTGTAAATTAAAAGAACAAATATATGGTTAGAGAGAACCATCAAATAGAGACCAAGGTAGGCTTTTAAACCCTAATTGACAGCTAGATTTTATGCAAATGTTTACGAGTGGGCTGAGTTTGAGACCGGCATACTTCTATTCCTAACATAACTATAGTTTTATGTCTAGTTCGATTTGGATTCAAAGATGAACCTACAAGAATGTTTAATAAGGTTAATCCATATTTCAATAAGAAAATGAAATATGAATCAATGCCTAATGAAGTGGTTAGACTCCAATTGATGCATAAAACAGTGGAAAACAAATAATGAAAAAACCCTTGTATAGAAATCCCTGAAATGAAAAATAGTAGAACTCCAGAACAACCATGTGTCTCTATGCATTCATCTTGGATAAAACTTTTTAACACTGGGCATCAAAACATAACTGTTCAAGACAAATGTTTGCAATGATCTAAGTCGATTCATAAATCCAACCGAAAACATACAAGACAAATGTTTGCAATGATCTAAGTCGATTCATAAAGCCAACCGAAAACATACGCTCAGAAAGCCCCGAGCTTCTACTTCAACACCTTGCATGACTGATCTACTTTGCTGGAAGTCTCAAATTGTACAGAAACAGACGGATATCCCACTGGCTTTGTTTTCTCATCTCGGTAAAAACTCCTTCATACTCACTATCAACACCTATAGGATACACCTATTTTTTGTGGCTTACAGTTTTAGCAGGAGCCAATGTTCTAGGTTTTCTGAAGGACAAGAACATATTAGTGACTGGATCAATTGGTTTCCTTGGCAATAGTATTTCAGGTGTTATTGATCTTGGCATACATTTGGGTTTCATGTTAATGAAGTTAATTGTTGTTAACTTGGTGTAGTTTTCATGGAGAAAATCTTGGGTACACAGCTAGGGATTAAGTGCATTTATGTTTTGTTGAGGGTTGAAGATGTAGAGTCTGCCAAAAATGGATTTAAAAAAGAAGTAAGAATTTTCCTGATTGAGATAAGGTCATTCAAATCAATTTCTTTTATCTAAATTAGATGAAAATTGGATAGTAATTGATAGCTTTTACAGTAGTATGAGTTTCACTAATTGACTCTTGGGTTGTGTCTATTTTCAAATTGATCCAATATCTTGGAAATTATAGCTTTATGGTAGTATGATTTTGTAACTATTATGCAGAAACATTGAAATTACAGTTCATGTTTGTAACTTACCGAATTTGTACAGTACAAAGAATATTTTGATTTCTGTCATCTAATATTTGCAAAGGGAGTAATCCTTGTATTTGCAAACATAAAAGGACTTGATTAATTATTGTCTCTTTCTCTAAAGGCGGTAGAGAAGAAAAGTCACACTTGTTCAACGTTGTATCTCACCTTTTGTTCTCTAAATCATTTGAACTGTGTAAAAACGTTTTCAAGAGGCTAGGCATCGAACTCGTAACAAATAAGCATTTGAACTGTGTAAAAAATGTTTTCTATAGGTGGGGCATTGATCCCATGCCCAATAATCATTTAAAATTGAGTCCAAATTTTGAAAGGATGGGCAAGGTATTTCCCATGCCTGAGAAATGGTGATTTCATTTTAAATTGTTGGTTTCATTTTAAATTAAAACGTTGAAAGGGATGGGCATCTCCTTGGGAGAAGAACCCAATTCCCAAGAGAAAAAAATTGAAATCCATTCAGCTTTGTACTTTTTTCAGGAATCAACAGTATTTCATTCTACAGTGTAAAATCTAGTTTATGCAGGAGTTAGCAGATGATTAATTGCATTTGTATTTTTTCCTTAGCTTATTCAATTTCAATAACCTAATAATGTAATTTCCAGATTTTGGCTAGAAAAATCACTTATTCCATTGCTTACCTTAGTTTTCGTTTCTTGACAAAAGAAGGAACGTCGAAGGAGTCGTTGGGCGCAAAGAATTGCAATGTTTCTCCACTAGGAGGTAGATTGATTTTATTGTAGGCATATTTGTTATTTCCCATCATCCTCATAGTGGCAAGCATATTGAGTGAATAAACCTACTCTACTATGAGTTACATATCCTTAGTTACATTCTTGGTTGTTCTAGTTGTTCCAGCAGCTAAGGTAGCAATGTTAGCATCTCAACCATTTCGCCCAACATCCATGTTTGTTTCAAAATTTGCATCTAAGCCAAGTATAGGTATATTTAGTAGTTTCATAGAACTATATGTTTAGTAGTTTCATAGTTGCATACATGCAATCTAAATGCCATCTTTAAGAGAGTAAGAGACCCTTACTGTTAAACAAAAATGTCTTTTATGGGCACGATAGAATATGAGTACGGCCTTTGTGCTTGCCCCTTTGCTTCTGGTTTCGGTGTAGGGTAATATCAACTAGTTCTGCTAGAACTGTTGTTAGAGTAATAGATATAGGGGGTAGCATATTCTAATAATAAGGAAACCAAAGAGGAAGTGCAAGGATAGCTCCCTACTGTTTGCAAGGATAGCTCCCTACTGTTTGCAGGATAGCTCCCTCCTGTTTGCAGGTATAGTGTCTATAACTATAACTGTTGAATCTGGTAAGTTCCAAACTACTTTCTCTATCTACTATAGAAAGAGTATAAAGTAAAGTAGTGTGCTAGTTCTCCTGCACCTATACATTTGATGAAGAATGAGAAGCAGAGAAGCAGCTAGTTGCCAGCTTCCCAACTTCCCACATTGAAGGAGTAATACATGTGTTAGTCAAAGATTAGGCCGGTGGGTGTTGTATGGAGGTGGAATATTTAGGCACTGGAGTGGTTCACTAAACATTAAACATTTAATTTTGGGAGGTAATGCTAAGATCATTAGCAGCATTACTTTCAAAAGGATACACACATGTTTCAAAAGGAACAAACCATAAGTTTGAAACTAAAAATGTCTTCTTGCCTCAATTTGAGGCCAAATAAGAAGTCTAACTTCTTGAGTGGTGGACAAAATGGTGGTGTAAGAGCTCAAGTTCACTATTGGAAAAAAAATGGTGTCCTGAATACAACTAAATACAACTATGGTGATAAAAAAAATTATTGCATTGGTTTTTGTGAAGGTTATTAAAAACGGCGGCAAGCCGATTCGTGGCCGATTCAAAGAGTCCCTGCCATCCCGAGGGCAAAAGACTAATAAGACTATAACAAAAATAATTAAAGTAATTAAGATTACAACACGTAATTTTGACTAATAAGACTATAACAAAAAGAATTAAAAGAATTAAGATTACAACACGTAATTTTAGGTTTTTTCACCAATGGCAAGGTAGACAACAATGGATGCTTGAAGAAGACCTGCATCTTTTAATCCTTGTTAAAGTAGTTGGAAAAAAAAGAGTAATTTAGATAAATTGTCACATAGTAATTACTTTTATAAACAAGTAATTTAAAATATATGGGTCTTCTATGTTACCATCCATGGGTCTTCTAAATAAATTTGTCGCACAATGGTTACTTTTATAAACATGTATATTTAAATCTAGTTGAACAACTAGTTGGAAAAAAAGAGTAATTTAGATAAACTTTTGTCATATAATAATTATTTTTATAAACAAGTAAATTAAAATCTATAGGTCTTGTATCTTACCATCTATTCTTGACTCATATATGTTTGGGACAATATATGATTTTAAATGACAACGCTATGAGGAATACTAAACTCTAGTAAACTCTTGCACAAGATCAACACATTTTATAGAAATAAGGTCTTAGAATGACATATGTCCTAAAAAGTTTTTTTTTTAAATCCAGACTTTATAATAAAAATTTTAACATCTCTAATCTACTATTGATATTGACATGAGATTTATTATCCATACTTCTTTTGTTAGGTCACACACTCTACCATACAAGTGGCTTTACTTTGTCTCACATAAGTTTGTTAATGAATCTATTTAGAATGAAAATATATGTATAAATAAAAAATTTATCACTATCTATATATATATATATATATATATTCTTAATTAAATTAGATATAAACTTTTAAAAAATAACCTTTTTTACATTAAAAAAAACTATAATTGTAATTAAGTATTGTTATTTTATTTTTTTCTATGCTTCATCTGAAGCCAAAGATCCATGAGACTTAAACGTTCTAGACTTAAATACTTGGAAAACAATTTTTTTTATAACCAGCATAGATCCATCTTAAAAGTAGCCCTACCAAGCATCTAGAGGGATCAAATCTCTCGAGGTGAAAACCATTCATCTGCATTTGCACTCTAAAAAGGGTTTGCAAATTTTTATATGCTATCATACAACTTATTCATATATCTTAGTTCATGGAAGCGTATCACTCTATGATGATCTCTATAGTAAATATGTTGCAACCTTTCTCTAATACGTTCGAGCTCAATAACCTCCATTTTTCACTATGTGCATCCAATACTTTAATGTGATACAACAGATCTTGAGCTTGCTAGCTTTTACAACAAATGTGTGGTTTAATGATGTGGTAGCTGAATCGAGAAACCTTGGTCTTGCAACCACGTGAATATTTCTCACTACTGTTATGAATGAAAGGACCTTATCTCCCAATTTGAGCTCTAGTGTGTTGTCATTCTCTTTATCAAGATGTTAATTTAACTGCACAATTATAGATTCTTGTGATATGGTAGAAAATAATGTGTTTTGTTGGTAATTAGAGTGATCATGTAATCTGTATAGTAGACCTATTATATTTTTCTTCCATGCATTGGCATACAGTTTGGATATTTGGATATTTAAGCCATAGATAATTTATTTACGATCTATTTATTTTTTTAATAAATTCTATTAATCATATCTCTTAATTCATGGAAGCGTAGACCTATGCGTAGTGTGGAATTTAAACATATGTTTGAATCAATTTTTTTATGATGATATTCTCTTTACTTGCAGCACAATGTAAAATATAAGACAATATTCTTATTGACAATATAAGAATATTGGAACAGTGTAAAATATAAACCAATATGTACCTGGCCCGGCTCTCGAATGCAATCAGATGTTAAATTTCTCTTCAAAAATACCTAGACATGGATAAATGACACCCTAGGTTTCTTTCTCTGCTTCGTTAAATTCGAATCAAAAGACACAACTTTTTTTTAAAGAGTTCTTTGATTGATTTGATAAATTGTTAGTTTATTTTGGTATATATATACTCAAAAAATAATTCATTTATCAAGCCAACATATTTTTATTATCTTTTGATATTTATTTTATTTTTATCAAGCTGACCAATTTTTTGGTATACTCAAATTAATTTCTTTTATTTTTTATTTTTAATTGAGCCAATTATAAGCAGAGAAGGAGTTACGCATCCCCTCTGCTAGTAGGTTGTAGAATGTGCCTCTCGATGCAATTACATAGAATTATGTTCTAACACCACTCTAGCATATATAATTTCACATTGTTTGGAAGATAAAGTAAACAAACAATTTGTTAGCTCTTCTTTATATGGATATCATGAACTCCACAATGAACTATAAATCTGCTCATTTTGTTTGTCATGTTTACTATACAATCCTAGAGGGGAATATTTTGTAAGTAGTTTTTCTTTGAGAGAATAAAGTAAGTAGCTTTTCTTTGAAACTATTTTGATAGATATTTTAGTTTCAAGGTAGTCTTGATTAAAAAAATTCCTTAACTCTTCTTTATGTCGAACACCAACCTTATAATCTTCCATCCATTTTCAATCTAATCTCTAGGACGACTGCCACTTGCTATGATCTTTCTCCTTATCTATCCATTGTCCATGATCTTTCTCATAGACTATGCATTCAAAATGTCTTAGTTGAAATGGTATAAAAACCCCAACCGTTGATCCACAAATTACATGCACACTAGATTCTTCATCACAATTGTAATTTCACCTTCTAAGAATCTTATATTTTTTGAAGCACTCAAAAACTATGTGCATTCAAAATATGTCTTAGTTGAGATGGTATAAAAACCTTAACCATTTATGGAAAACATACATGAACACCAATATTCATCACAACTGCAATTCACCTAGACTATGATTCCATTTTTTTAACTTGGCTCAAAGACTCTGCATTCAAAATATGTCTTAGTTGAGATGGTATAAAAACCTCAACCATCGAACCACAAATTACATGAACACTTGATTCTTCATCACATCTACAATTTCACCTTCAAAAAATCTTTCATTTTTAGAAGCGCTCAAAGACGAGGTGCATTCAAAATATGTCTTAGTTGAGATGGTATAAAAACCTCAACCGTTGATTGAAAAATTACATGAACACTAATCTTTGAATCACAACTACAATTTCACCTTCTAAGAATCTTCCATTTTTTGAAAGAATCGAAGAGTAGATGCGATCAAAATATGTCTTAGTTGAGATGGTATAAAAACCTCAATCGTTGATTCACAAATTACATGAACATTGGAATCTTCATCACAACTACAATTTCACCTTCTAAGAATCTTTCATTTTTTGAAGTGCTCAAAGACTATGTGCATTCAAAATATGTCTTAGTTTAGATGGTATAAAAACCTCAACCATTGATGGAAAACTTACATGAACACCAATCTTCATCACAACTGTAATTTCACCTAAACTATGATTCCATTTTTTAACTTGAACATTTGAGTCTTCATCACAACTGCAATTTCACCTTCTAAGAATCTTTCATTTTTGAAGCACTCAAAGATTATGTGCATTTAAAATATGTCTTATTTGATATGGTATAAAAAACTCAACCATTGATGGAAAACCTACTTGAACAGTAGTATTCATCACAACTGTAATTTCACCTGAACTATGATTCCATTTTTTGAACTTGGCTCAAAGACTATGCATTCAAAATCTGTCTTGAGATGGTATAAAAAACTCAACTGCTGAACCACAAATTACATTCAAACACTGGAGTCTTCATCACAACTGCAGATTCACCTTCTAAGAATATTTTATTTTTAGAAGCGCTTAAATACTATGTGCATTCAAAATATGTCTTAGTTGAGATGGTATAAAAACCTCAACTGTTGATAAAAAACTTACATGAACACCAATCTTCATCACAACTACAATATCACCTGAATTATGATTCCATTTTTGAACTTGGCTCAAATACTATGCATTCAAATATGCCTTAGTTGATATGGTATAAAAACCTAAACAATTGATCCACAAATTACGGCAACAAATATATCCATTTTCCTTAATTTACTTTAAAGGAATGACATGTGTCTACCAAGAATGTAATCAATTTGGTACAGTTCATGTATCTAGTGATACATATGAACATTATTCTCTAATCTCTTGTAAGAAAATCGGACAATATATAAAAATAAAACTTATTCTGCAACTAACATGTCGTTGATCTCATTATTTAAATCCGATTACAAAGAACATACATATTTAAATTCGATTCATGAACTATACATGTACACATTCATGAACTATACATGTAACTACATACACATTTTTTGAACTATGATCAAATAAACAAAGTAAACAAGCACTTGAGACAAGAAAATAAGTACCATCCACAACAAATTTATGTGGTAACACTCAAATGGGGAAACATCGATTGTGCATTGTTTAGTATTCTAATTGTTTAAAGAAATATCCAAATTTACATTACATGTTTCATTCTAACTTTTAAGTAGAGATCACAATCCATATTTCACCAACAATACCACACAATTTAGGTCACACCATATGCCAACAATAACAATTTTCTAGATGTTCTAACCATGTACATTCAAACAAAAAATATATTGATGAATTTGTGGACATTCACATGAAATGTGCCAATGGAAAATTTTCAAGAATGGCATTCTGATCTTCTATCAACAATTTCCATTATAGATTCTTGGACGTTTTCCTAGTCTTCATTGGTCTCAACTGCAATCGAGTTGCTATGAACAAATGACTATATTGGGCACATATAACATCTACCTAGTAGTCCTAAAAAATAATGTGGTTAGTACATTTCTTTATTTCTTCAAAAAAATGTCCCATTAAAACCATTGAACCGACTGCATATGTATAATTAGATTGATCTTTCAATTCTTGCATCAATATGCCTTTCGACCTTGTGCATCTTAATAAGTAATACTGCACATTTTCTGGATTATATGTCGGTGTAATGACAAAAAATACATTTCCTTTTCTAACCATATCAAAAACACGATCATAATCTTTGTCAATCACAACCACTTCATTGTGAAACTCTGCATCAGTGAAATTTGCAAATGGTGGCAACGATGACAGTTCTTTGTGTACCCAAGGTTTCACAAAAATTTTAGTTTCAATTTGACATTCATCAATTGATTCCCCATTATCAATACATCTAAGGAAAAAGCAAGAGTACTTTCATTTATGAATTAAATGTATATTTTCCACTTTCTCAGTCCTAATAAAATTATAACTCTTTGTTCCAGCGATTGCAACACAATTATACGGCATCGATCTATCAACATCACCCATTTTTATATCCTAAAATTAGTTGTTAAGGTTCAAACAAAAAACTCATTAAAAAAATTGTACATATATATAGGTCTAAAACACACACACACACACATATATAATATTGAATATTGGACAATACTGAGAGGGTGGCGGGGCGGCAGGGTGAATCAGTATTGATAACTTTTAACAATTAAAACCACTTTTAACTTATTCATTAACACACATGATCAACAAGATACACAAGACACAAATTTTATCAGTGAATCCCAATTGGGAAAACCACAAACACTTTCTATAACTACAAAATTATATTTACAATTGTTTTTGCAAGCTACAAGTTGCTAGAGACACCAATCCCCAAGTTTTTCAACTACAACTAAAGGATGATTCAAAACCCTGGTTTATTCCTGCTCCAAAATAAAGGATGCTACAACTCCCTGTTTTCTAGCTACTATTGGAAGGAGGATACAATCCCCTTGTAGGCTTGCATCCTGCCCTAGCACCACCCTACCACCCTGAATTGGTTTTATCATTCTTCCATATCTTCTTATTTATTCAAATTTTGCACTGATTATTCATTACTTCCTTGGTCTATGTCTTCTCTTGTTGCTACATCGATCTGGACTTTAGAGTCTGCTTATGTTCTTCTCATGCATTCTTTGACTTCTATTCTGCACTAGATCTTCATATTAAATGTGCAGACATACTTCTCTTCACATTATTGTAGGAATGAGTTTCTTCCTTTTATTATACATAATTTTTTTTTTTGGAAATGCCTAAATTATCTTGCTTTCCATAATTTTTCTCAATTTAGCAAGTGGAACTGTTCCAATTCTAGTAAATCTTTCCTAAGTGGCCACAAGGAACTTTTGGAAGACTAATAACTTCAACTTCATATAATTTCTGAACAAACCAATCATATGGTTAGATGCACGAGATAACAATATAGATTCATATATCCTCAGAATTAATTAATTCATTAACTACAGAATATGGCATGCATTTTTCCTTAGGCTACTTAGGTAGATTTACCAACATATTTTATATTTAGTCAATTCTACCATTTCCAAGGTGAATTTTTTATTTTACCAAAACACTAAACTAATGGTACCAGATAATGCAAGACATCTAACTGAACACAACACAACTTGTTTCTCCTTTAGAATCATCATCTGACCTAGGCGTGCATTTTACTGGAATGGTACAAATCAATCTAGAAGGCATTTTTGGCAGACTAACTTCACCCACAGATACTATTTGGACAATTTGATCATATGGTCAGATGTATAGATAAACATTGTAGATCCATATACCCTCTAAATCATTTAATCCATCAAATACAAATTATGTCGTGCATCTCTCAGAGACCTCTTAGGCAATTTTATTGAACTGGTGCAAAACAACTTGAAACCATGTTTTGGAAGACCTATAACTTTGTATTCAAGCACCTTTTATGGGAACTGAGACCATGGACAGATGTACACATCAAAAATATAAAACTTGATGGTCTCATATAATTTTTACCAGTATCCTACAAAATATGGCAGGCATTTTACTAGGGCAACTTAGACCAGTTTTTCAATACTTGGTCGATTTTTCAGTGTTTCAGCAGGAGTTTCAACAAATTTCCCAAAATAGTTTGAAACTTCATTTTGGTAGACCTGTAACTTTTTCTTCAAACACGTTTTAGGAAACCCAAAACCATGGTCAAATGAACAGTTCAACAAGATAAATCCTGACACTCGTAGATAATTTTTCTCAATAATGTATGAAATATGGTGGGGATTTTCTTAGGGAAAATTATACTGATTTTCCAATACTTTATCAGCTTTCAATGTTTCAGTAGGAGTTTCAACAGGTTTTTCAAAGCAATCTAAAACCTCATTTTGGCAGACCTGTAACTTTTTCTTCAAGCACTTTTAAAGCAAAATGAGATCATGGTCATGTGTACAAGTCAACAAGCTATAGCCTAACACTCTTAGATAAGTTTTATCATTAATCCATGATATATGGCTTGCATTTTCTAAGAGCAACTTAGACTAGTTTTCCAATACTTAGTCAATTTCCAGAGTTTCAACAAATTGCCATACTTTTACAGAATGGTGTCAAATGACTTCATGAGAGCACTAAAAAACCATCATATGACTTTCAACCTCATCACACATGCCACATCACCATACATGCCATGTCAACACTTCCTTTGTTATTCCTTTATTTACTCTTTTACCATTCATTGAGTTTTCCCTACCATCATATCCTTTGTTATTTCTTTGTCCTTAATGAACTTCTTTGAAATCAATGACAACCACATTCAACATATATATATATATCAAGGAAACATTTACACACCTTCTCATGTGAGCCATCCTTTCATTGAACTCATGACTGAAATTTTGTTTGCACCAGTTAACAACATCAAGTGAATTTACAAGTCAAACAGTAGAGTGACTCAATTGATATATTCTAAGTATGCACTTTATGTAGGCCCCATCACCATCATGCTATCATTTTCCATGACATGTTTCAAAGAAACTACATGTGTGGTGAATATCCATTGCCTTGTGAAGGAGAGACAACCAATAAAATGATCGAGCTGATTTAAACTGACTAGCACAATCGTCAGACCACACCCAATGTTCTATATAAGTGACTCCTTGTCTTGATAATTCTTTATAAATAATATTAAAACAATGTTAAACAAAACTTGTATCATGTGTACGGTCATCACTAATGTATAAATGGTACTCTTTAATCACTTCACACCCATTTTCATTTCTATTAATACCATCAATATTAAGCTATGCATGCCTATACAAATGTGCACAAGTATAGACAATTGGTTTGAATGATAATATTCACTTTGTATTTCCTTTTGTCGTGTGAAAGTGTAATTCTCAATGAAATCAACCATTGATAATATTTTTCCGTTTGGAAATACATCTCAGGATTGTTTGAAATAAACATCTTGTCATCATGATGTGAAGGAGTGCTTAATATATCTATATATTTTCTCACTAAACTTTTCCATAAAATATGTCACTGGAATATCATCTTCAAGTACATCAATTTCCTTGAATGTTTTCATTGAATCTGTAATAGGTGTGTATTGAACATATCCATATATCTTCCATTTCATAGTGACATTTGGCAGTCGAGGATCATTTGGATCGATTGGATATTTAACATCAAAAGGTGCCAAATTAGTACATTCATTGCATTTTCTACCACCGGCATATTCTTTCTTATAAAATACTTGATCATTCTCTCGTGCACATAATATCTTGGAGACAAATTCATGAAAACTTGAAAGAGGGGGATTGTTTGGCCAATATTATACATACCAAAATTTACAAAGGTATCATAATATAATTAAAATTCTACATGGTACTAGAAACAACATGTGTGTTGAACAGTGATGGGAATGACATACCATCGTTTAAGTTTGATAAATGTGCCAAGGGAAATTTTCACGTCAACATTAATGTCCTTAAATTTGTTGAACATTTCCACTTGACTGACCTCTGCTATATGTTTGACATGAGTTTCAAAACCTCCTTTGGATATTTGATGCCACGCAATGTTCTTTTCATTTGGTAAGACATGAGAGTTCAAATTCCAAAACTCTTTCACCTTATCCCTCACATTATTTGGAAGTTTATCATGATAGAGTTTCCTATAGATAACAACCCAGCATGCAACTTCATCCTTCTCATCTAATAGAATCCTAATTTTTTTATACTTAAATAAACTTTTGCTTGACGTGTTTAATATTTTTGCAGTCATCACCATCAACCGGCTCAATGCAGTTCTTTTTGCAACAACACATATTAGCAATCTCTATGAGCATCCTTTTCATCATGAGATCACGTTTTGGAAAGTGTGGCAAGGGTAGGAGTAACATTTTTTGATACCATACCATTGGTTTTAACCTATTTTTTACTTTTAATGCCCAATAATTTAACTGCATCTCTTACACATTTCTGCTTCAACAATCTATGTAACAATTAAAGTTGTGTTATGACAAAAGTACCTTCTATATGTTTTTGTCTAATCACTTTTTCTCTAGATCGAACTTTATGATCTTGCGTCGTTGGTCCAAATTCTTCAATTTTACTTGAATCCATATTTTCCAAAAAATTGTCATCAATGATGATATTTCTGCAACTTCCAATTAATCTTTGTACATTCACGGGTGTGGTAGGGACTTGTTGCAAGTTGGATGTTGACCTTGCATAAAAGTATATAAATTTATAAATTGAACTTTGTGTGTGTGTGTGTATAACTTTAAAATATTGTGAACTTTCAAATCAAATTTATAAAAATTAAATAGCTATTTAAACTCAAAATATTCTTTACTCACCAATCAATGTGTCAATATTAGTGATGCCTATTGTTCCCTCGACATTTATCATCTCCTCATAACCTCCATCTTCTTCATTTATTTCATTAATGTGTCCCTTGACACTTTTCATTTCTTTGTCATGGCCACGTGTCTCCACATTTTGTTCCCTTTTTCATTTTTCTCTTAATTGTCGCATCTGTTCATGTTGTTGCTCTTTCCTTAGCTCTCAGTAAATTCTAATGCAATCATACTTTATTTTACAATTCCTTTGGTTTCCCATGTTCAAAGAATTGAAAACCTAAAAACTAATACAAAAATCATGAAATCATATATTAATAAATTGGATATATAAAATTATACAATTAATGAAACAAATCGCAATATTTAAGAGCAAAATTGTGATATGCAAAAAAAAAACATTACATGAGTGACTTAAAACAAATTCCATTATCCATTTTGCCATTTTAAAAATTGCAATATTCAAGTTTTTTCTTGGAAAAAAAATGTACAATATGATAGAGACAAATTTCACAAGTCTTAACTAAAATCGTAATTTATAATTCATTTTTCCTTAAAAAACATGTAATTATATATGTTAAACACAAATATTAAGGTTTAGTATTGTGACCTTTGAGGAAAACAATTATGTCATTCATGTTATATGATGATAAAGTTGATGTTTGGGTGTGTTGGTATGTTGGTGTTTGGAAACATTTAAGAATGCATTCTACCAATATTGAGTTGTGCTTCCATAGTTTTGTTTCCATGCAGGTATGTGCAAACTATGTCAAAGTTTATGGGTTATGGTTGGGTTACAATTGAGATTTCATGGTTCCCAACATTAGAGATTTTATGCCCATCCTATAGAATATACATACCCTTATAACAACAACAAAAAAAACATATTTCATAAATAACAAAAAAAATCCATAAGTACAAAAAAGTTACCAAACTAGTTTAAATGAGTAATACGTACCCTTCACAAAATTTGCAAAGAAAAGATTAACAAATTCCATAAGGAATAAAAAAGAATCACGAGTAAGAAAAAATTATCGAATCTTCTATTGATGATTTTCACACTTTGAACCAGATTCGTACTATATTCGCACTTGACCCCGACCAGTATAGTAGAAATTTTTTTGAGTTTTGTTTAAAATATCTCGGCCGAGATTATATTTATAAATATCTAGGTGAGATTTTTTTTTCAGGAAGAAAAAACCTGTCCTTGTTATTCTTATTAGGAATCAAAGGGCATTGATAACACCCACCCAAACAGGGTTACATCACTGAAAAATACAGCTGGTCGGGAGAGAATCACATCTAGTCACTGCCGGGGGCAGATTTTAAGAATCTTATCATTCATCGATCGGGATCTTGTGCATTTACTATGTCGACTCAAAAAGATTATTGTGGAATTGTGTACAAAAATTCTCTCTCAATAGTTTATTTCAACTCACGGGCGAGAGTTTACACACACAATGACTGTGGTTAATTTTCTATCCCATGGTTATTTTTTGGGTGGAAAATCTCTCACCCTTGATTTTTAACAATCTGTCGGTCGAGAGTTTTTCTCACCCGGGAGTATTTGGTCAGCAAAATTTAGGATCATTTTTGTGGTCTTCAAGAACTTTATACTTTGGTAGGCTCGAAACCCTGCAAAATCACAGAGTTATCAGTTGGAGTTTATACCAATAGATTCAACTTTGAATCTAATTTCTCATGGTATAATAATTTTTAAATTTATTAAGGACTGATATTTTTATTAGTTTTTTATGAACTCTATCGTTAAAAAATAGGAAGTTGAAAATCAGTCACAATGAAAATTCAATATCTTAACAAAGAAAATACGAAAAAATTGAAATCTTCACAAATATCTTCCTTTTCTTGTCCTCTTCAAAAGAGTGCTTTTATTTTTTTCAATAAGAGTCACAATAAAAAGAAAATCGATGCTCACCAACATGTGTCGATAATGCACCATTTTCTAAACATATGTCATTTCGATAAATAATAAAGAATAGTTCACAAGTCTAAAACATCTTAAAATATAGTCCATGCACAAGTGCAGTGAGTGTAGATTATAAGCCTAAATTTGATTTCTTAAAATTTCCATCTCTGAAAAAACTAGTGCTCATGTAGGTCACTCATTATCCATACCTAAATTTTCAAGTATATGTAGTTGGTGAGCACCAAACTTATCCAACCAAATGACCATAATTTTTTTTTAACTGCAAGTATAAAGATAATTCAATTATCTAAAGCATTTGTGTTTACTTCAAGATGAAATTCCTAAGGAAAATATAGGTTTAGAGGGGTCGAAGTTGAAAAACTTCATTTTTTTCCAATTTTGTTTGTAAAAAAACAAGCAAAATAGTTACCCAACTTCACGTTTTCACCCCACAACTATTATAAAAGGAAGGAAGGTAGCCCATGAGGAGGAACTTTTTTCTCACAAGTAATGTTATGTTGGAGGAATAGTGCTATCTTCATCCCCTACTTCCCTGTGCATATGATATCCTATCCTTAATAGACCTAGAGATTGGTTGGTTGTGTTGGAGAAGAGAAGCAAGGAGATCTAGAGTCGAGGTTTTGAGAGGTCCTAGAATAGTCATAAGGTAATAGTATACTTGTTATTTTTATTAATAAAATAATTGACATATTTGCCTTCCCTATTACAGAGTTTATGGCATTGATTGATGAAATAATTGATATTTTATATTGAAAGTAAATGCATAGATTTGTATTCTTGCTTTCCTTTCAATTATTTAATAACTTTGTTTTGACCAAAATCTTTTGCAGAATATATTATGATGGTTTTGCATGTTTTTTTGGCTTGGATAGTTGAGGAAAAGCTAAGGAGCAACAACATCTAAGATCAAATTCCATAAACAAGGTACATGATTCTCTATCTTTCCAACTCTTAGTATAGCTTTATTTGATAATGAACCTTGATTTGCTTTATGTAAATCCTTAGATGTCTATCTTAGAAGATTTAGTATGTCAGTAACCTCAACCCCAATCATAGGATATAATTCCATACAACACCATGACTATGGACAAGAACACTCATTTTGCATTTCAAGAGAAATGGCTCAAGAAATCACCTTTGGTTAGGCTGCAAAACAACAAGAAAAACCATAAGAAAAGAAGAAAGATAACTTTTTTGAGCTAGAGGCACAAATCACAAAAGAGTTAGCCTACTTTCCAATTATCTTTTTTAATATCAAATATGAAATGATCGACAAGTCATACAAAACCTTGAAAACCAACAAACCCTTAAAAAAATCTACTAAATTATTATTTATTTGGAATTTTTATATCATTATTTATTGCAAATTATCATGTTCTAATAATCTTAATATATGGAGTTTAACTTTTTTGCTTTTAAGAATTCCATTAATATAGTGAATGGTTATATTTTATATTATTTGTTTATCGTAAACCCAATTTATCCATTGATTAAGCCAAATTTTACTTATTTGTACATTCAAAGGTGGTAGAATAATTGTGGTTTTAATGATAAATTTCAAAGCGACGGTTTGGATTCATTAGTTGCAAAATATTTTGAGTTATATGTATGAAATCAATGGTTTTGATATCAAATTTACTTTTATCTTACCATTACTCATTAGAAAATGTGATTAGAAAATTAGAACTGTTAAGATCGATGTTTGGTAGGCTATATCAACCACATTATAATGTGGATGTGCTAGTTTTACTTATAATCACTGACAAACTATTTGTGGGGTGCAATACTTAGGCTTATAACTCGGCCTTATCTTGTTTGCATTTTAATTGAAATTTTAACATTGCAAATCATTGAATCTATCTACAAAGTTAAAATTTACTAAATCATAAAATTTAATTGTCGAAATTGCAATTTTCCATTTTCATATCAATCTTGTAGTTATTATCTAGTTGTATTTTTACTAAATTTGTCATTGTTTTAGTCATTTTTAGTTGTGTTACTCAAATTTAGTCATATTTAGCTTAGAAACATTATCATGGCTAACATTTTTAGTCATGTAGTAATTTATTCACTAGTTTCTACTAGTGAATTATGGATTTCTATTAATTGAAACAAATACAAGAGTAAAATTTACAAAGTAGAGCCAATGCTCTGATCAATCGTCTTCTCGTAGATTATTATCTTACAATACTTAGCAATTACAATATGAGGGTAGTTTTCATCCTTAGAACAACAGTCACAGGTACAGGCATTAATATCTATGGGCCAACAACACTTCTCTGGTCATGCTCTGGTATTTATAGGCATTCTTGGATGCAATTTCATGTTCAAATTTTCTTCTATAAGCCTTTCGGTGCTTCCTACTATGATGCTTGTTCATTAAATACTCATCTACCCTCTCTCACCATATTCTAGCAATTGGCATTTTACAACAGCTGTCATAACTGTGCATTAGTTGCTCCAATGACCTTCTCAGCTATGCATGCTTCAACTATGGTCATCTCATCATCATCGAATTCGATCCGACTCCTTCCATGTATTCGATGCATCGCCTTCAACCATCGCTACTCCATAAGTCATCATCATGATTGAACCCTGTCGCATATCTCATACCTTACTCAATCTCTTCGTTGGTCTTCTGTCATCAACCACAACTGGTATGGATCTTCACTTTTACATGTCACTGACTACCGATTTTGCACTCGTCTAGAAGTTGTCAACTATCCTCCAAATGACTTTAGTCATCTATCCATGACTAGTTTGTTTGGATTGGGAGAAAATATCATGATTTGAAGAATTTAGAAATTCCATCTTTCATGAAGTGTTAGTTGGTTCATCCTAAGTGGCTGTAATGGAGCAAAATACAGAGCTTAAGGAAGACAAAGATCCATCCTGTTAGGATTCAATAGCAGGTCAGAGGATATTTGGACATCATGTGGATTGATCTAACTATTATGCTAAAATTTCCATGTTTTGTAAATTTACTTTATTACTAAGCTGATTTGTTCGTCAATATACCAGTCATGGTATGTACCTTAGAAATATTTTAGCTAGAATTAGATATTTTGTGGTTAGTATTTTGGACATGCACCTCATTTTTGGACAATAGTATGTTTCAAACTGTATATTATCAATCTATACAATGAGACCATACCTCCTTTACTTTTTTACTAATATATTAAAACTCGTTTCTATTAAAACAAAATATGCTAGAATATTATGTGTTGATAAAATACCGATATAAATAGAAATAAGCATGGCAGGCTAGCTCGACTCATTGAGTGCTTTGAATGATATGAGTTGCAAATGTGAGGTCTTATATATATACACACTACAATAAAAAGAGAGGCATGACAAGTTCCATGCTGAATTCTTAAATAAGGATATTGTATAAATCCACTATCAAATACAAATATATAAGCTTCCAATCCAATGGACTTGATCGGGTAACATCTTGCTTATAATTCAAAAGACTTAACCACTAAATTATCAATAAATATTTCAGTCCTGAGAAATCACACTTAAAAATATCCTAATATTTTAAATAATTGATGATTTCATATACCATAATAAGATATCATACGCTATCATCCCTCAAACTTAATATATTAAAATTAATTATTTAAAAAAATACAAAATCTATTTTTATAATAATAAAGTTATTTTTAATATAATATTATTATTAATTAAATGTTAAATATTAATGTATGAGATTTTCTACCTTTCCAACAAAAAAAACTTTAATTTCAATGCATTAACAAATCTATGTAAATACTAACAATGCAACATTATCACTAAACCTTTTGACCATTACTAATAGTGAATAAGAAATTTAGTAAAATGTAACACCAATTTCTTCTTCTTCTTTTTGCTTTGTTTTGTTCTTGGAGCATTTAATATACTTTTGTTTTATTGATTTTGTTCAAGGTCGAGGTTTGTAAAAGTGTTATTTATTTATGTAAAATAAATTAATTTTAATAAAAATAGTTTAATTTTTTTTAATTTTTAAATGTATATATTATTAATAAAATATGAAATAATATTCGAATGTGGGTGTCAGCTTTCTTAACTGATAGCACATCATGTCTTGGTTTAGGAGCTGGCAATGTGGCACCACGCATACTAAGTGCATTTAAAATCCTTCGCATAGCTTTAGTTCTGTTGCGTGGATGGCTGAAGATGGTTATTCCTAGGTTGTTGATGATCGAGCAAGTTCCATCGGAATTCAACATGGTTTTAATGGCGCTTGGTATGAAGCATGTGGGATTTCATTAGGTACAGAGAGACTAAGTTAAGAGGTTAGCCATGGAAGGTGGTGGCACTATCTGCCTGCACTCTTTTGTGTGTGTTTTCTTATGGTTCTATGTTCACATTATCGCCTCTATGTTGCACGGTCAGCTCACTCTGCAACACATTCTATTGATGTCGGTTTTACAGCTCCACAACAACCACCAACGACAACCACAATATTTGGTCTCCATGATATCCAGGCAAAAAGGAATCCCTCGAAGGGGAAGCAGTGGCCGAGGCAAATCACAACGTGGTTAGAGAGTTGTGCTGGAGGAAAGTTATGAAGCTAGCATCTCAACGTATGTCTGTGTTTTAATTGACAATTGGGAAGGTTTTCTAGTAAATTAACCATTGCTGATTGATTAAAAACATGATGTGGGTTCTCATGCAAGACATGTTAGGAAGCTGGAGCTCTGATCGAAATATTGTTCTCTCTGTCAGGGCCAAAATGGCTGATAAGGATAACCAGTTTAGCAGCTTGGAAATGTCTGGCGATAAGGCATAAACGCATCGGCACTATGGAGGTTGGGTGTGGCAGTGAAAATGGAGGAAGATCAGTGGATAAAGGATCGGCACCGGCTCCGAAAGTAGCTACTAGCATGCCTTTTCCCATCCTGTCCACCATTGAACCTCTGTTCAAATGTGTGCAGGAGTGTGAAGATCCAAACAACAAGATGTCTCATCTACTAGTGTTCATGCCTATCACTAATTCTGTTACAAATTATTAGGAAGGGGGATGGGCATGTCCCATCCTAGAGGAGGTTCCACCCCCCTAATTCATCTCATGTATCTTGCGATGAATCGACCACTTACTGGTTCGAACTACTATGTCAAGTTGTTTTGCTACAAATTGTTGTATCATCTTCTGTTAAGTTTTTTGTTTATAGGTAGATCTAGTAGATTAAGAGTTGTTTTTATGTTTTCTTGGCCCCCAAGGCCACGGTAATTTCTCTGTTTCTATCCCTCTAGAATATTATGTATTATTAAATGTCTCGGGTGGTGGTTTCGCCACAAGGGACCAACTCAAACTCTCTATCGATTTGTAAATTTTGATTTTCTTGGTTAATAGAATGTAAAAACTTACCAATATATATATTTTCAAATTTAAACTTATAACTTGTATACCTTATATTTATAAATAAATAATATTTACATTTTGTTTTAATAATAATAATATCATATATGGGCTGGTGCAATCTAATGCTAGTCACTTATGACGCGTTTGTTGCAATGGTCTTTTGGAAAAACAGAAATATGAACATCAAAAAGCAATATTAGAGGTACCTACACAACTTTTTGGGATATGGTGTAAGAATATGAAACGTGGACAATCGGAT
>LPNX010524745.1:105853-158353 GCA_001517045.1 Pseudotsuga menziesii | reverse complement strand
CTATCTTTACTTGACTCAAATAGAGTATAGAAATGAAAATTTGGTTTGAAAATAAAGAGAAACCTTTAATTAATGTTTATGTATCAATTCCAATAGTTAGCATACTAACATATCTATAATTTAGTTAATTATGTTGGAACGCGTCATGTATCTTGTATAATGGAACTAATGCCTTATTTGTTGCTTCTTACGCAGGGGTATACCTCATAGTTTTGATAAAGAAACTTTTGGATATGGGAAAATCAAATAACAAAGAAAGAAAAACTAGAAGGAATATGCCCATTGAAAAGGAAAATGAGGTAAGAGAAAAGGCCGGGTTGGCAATGGAGAGAGTGAGACATGGTCCAGAACTTTCCACTAATACTATGACCGATCCTAACAAAGTTGATGACATAACAACCTCTACTTCAGAACGACGGGTGAAGTGGTTGCGTCCAATGGACCCATCTCAAGTTCCAACATCAACATAGTCTCCAACCAACAATCCATCAATGAGCCATGCCGAAGATCTTGAAGACATAGGTGTATTGAGAGACATCGAGTATGAAGCGTTGGACCTAGGAGCAATGATTAATTTGCAATCTCTCCAAGAAGACCACAACCATGTCAAGAACACTCCCAATATGGACCGACATGTGAATGAAGCACCACAACAAAGAATCCCTGGGATTCGTAGCTCATGTCCACCTTCCCTACCTCAACTGTCTACTGCAAGAAAAAGGACTCCTAGACGTATCCATGTGGATGAAAGTTGTATGTCAGGCCTTGAAGGTAAGTTTCCCAAATGCACTATCGATTTGCAATGCAACAAATTAATGAAGAAATATTTTGAATCCAAAGACAATACAGGTAAATGTCAATTATTACTATGTTTGTTAACTTCAAATTGTTTAGTTGTTGTTAGGAGAATTCTGGGCATAAAGATGGTTAGAAGTTCAGAGGCTAACAATCATATTGTTAGAAATCTCCAATCTTCTTTTAATGCGATTGGGAAGATGTCATGTACTAAAGATCTTTGTGTGGCTCGTCGTGTGTGATAAAAATCAGTTGTAAGCAAGTCCACACAACAACGTCACCTCCTTTCATACACTTCTCAGATATTTGAATTAAAAATAAAAACTGTTAATAAGTACTCTGTTATAAGAGAAAATCTGCAGACTCCGCGTGGAAAATATTG
Organism: Pseudotsuga menziesii; assembly: GCA_001517045.1. Classification (NCBI taxonomy): domain Eukaryota; kingdom Viridiplantae; phylum Streptophyta; class Pinopsida; order Pinales; family Pinaceae; genus Pseudotsuga; species Pseudotsuga menziesii. The sequence continues at coordinate 157,176 of LPNX010524745.1, read as the reverse complement.
TTGGGCTTTTGTCGGCAGGTTGTGTTGTCGAGATATGAAGCTAATTGATGTTGTTAAGGAATTAGTACAAACGTTCCAACATGATCATACCAGACCTTCATCTAATAAAAGAGATGTGCTAAAGCTCAGAAAATGTACTACTGAACGTGAACCCCACATCAAACACTTCCTTGGCACAACTCAGACTGAACTCTATCAAAGATTTAAGAATGAGCACACACAATTGAACCTGGGCCAAAGGTCCTTCAAGAAATGTAAACCATGGTACGTTCGTATATGCATTGATTGAAACACATGCTGTTGTAGATACCATGTAGAAGATGAATATTTTTATGACACGTATAAACATATATTTTGTGATTTGCATACTAACCTTGAGCAAGGCTGCAATGAATCTGTAATACCACCGAATGCATCGAGAGATTTTATCGTCAACATCATGTGTCCAAGGCATGAAGGACAAAAATACTCTGGAAAATCATGTCTATATGGGAATTGTTCTAGGTGCAGTGGGTTTTCTCTTTTGAACCGTTGCATTCATGGAAGTGATCAGCATTAATTTGGCAATATGAGTGTGGAGATGCAGAGCTTCAAGAACGTAACCTATCAATCATATAGTGTGAAGGAAAGTAAAAAGATTGCATTGGTGAAGTCACAGGTGCAAATGATTGTTACATGTTTTTCCTCTTACATGTTCAGTTTCACATATACATTCTTTAAAGGTAACATTCTAATACGACCCTTGTTTTCATGGAAACAGGTATGGGTATGTGATTTTTTGATGGAGTTCTACAAGAAAACCAAGCAGTATGTTCAACATGTGCATGTAGCGCGATGGCAGGATGAGCATCATAGAAAATGAAGGGACAACTTTCCCATTGGGACCATATTGTCAATTGTGTATTTTGTAGAAAACTACACCCTTCAGCCACAAAATGAAATTCAGAGTCAATACTACCATTCTGACCAAGTCAACATCATGGTACATATTTCGTATAGGCATGGCCCTGAGAGCAACATTAACAACAGGAAAATACAGAAGGAGACAAACTTTTACATAAGTGATGATAGTTTCCATGATCTACATTATGTGAAACATTGTTTTTGAATTTTCTATGATCAGCTAAAGGAGGAGGATATACAGATGGATCAACATTGGATATGGTCAGATGCTTGTGCGGGCCAGTTCAAAAATTCCCGAGTCTTCCAATGGATGAGTATGTTACATAAGACTTATAATGTGTCGCATATATGGAACTACTTTGAGAATGGGCATGGAAAAGGTGAGCATAACGGGGCCAGTGCATGCATCAAGACCACACTATGAAGGGAGGATATGAGGTTTACCAGAAACCTCCATATCAAAGATGCAGAATCCATAGTTCAATGGTGCTCTGCAACAATGTCAGACTGAACTAAAGTGGAAGGAAGGCCAGTCAGAAATTTTTGGCATGTGGTTGACATTGATTGATCACGTTCCTATAGTTGTGGCATAGTACAAGGAACATGTGGATTTCATTCGGTTCAAAGCTCAAACAACCCCCTATTTGAAATATGGATGTGGAAACTTGCTTGCTTTTGTAGCCCTTGTAGCAATGGTGAATGGGATGAATGTGAATGCATGGATTCAGTTGATGATTGGGATCATGTGTCACTTAAAATAGACCCATGTGTAGTTGGTGAAACAACCCACTTATAGGAGGGTCAGTCAGTGATTTCGACAGACTATGACCATATCTCAGATCTTGTACAACCAGGACACATATATGCAGTTGTTTCCCTGAAATACAATGAATGTGACATGGATTATTTGTTGGCACGATGCATTTGAGGTAAGAAAATCCTGAACGGGTCATTAATTGATGATGAAGGCAATGAATTTCCTATTGGCTCGATGGTGGTTGAGGGTGAATATCTTACACTAGATGGGAAATAAAAAAGAACTAATGGGCATGTATTTGTGTATTACAGACTAGGTTCTGTGATCCATCACTTCACAAAATTGATTGTTGGCACGAACATCCATCTACAGACAATGTCAATGAAGAACTCAACTGAGGTACATTACTTCTTGCCTCATTCGGAGCACTAGAGATTGATGGAGGAAATTACCAACAGAGAGGATCCAGATGGCTATATTGAATGAGATTGGGTAATTGCACTTACACTCCACTTGGATTCCAGTTCCATGAGTGATTTAAATTGACAGCTACTATTAAAAGACAAGACAATCATGATAAATTACTCCTCTTTCTATGTGAACTCTGCAAAAGCCTTTCCCTTTCCATCTATATCGATGTCATGTCTGAATATATAGCATGTATAAATACGTATTACCAAGTATGATTTGTTTTATGCACCATATTGGTAATAAGAATTTATACATGCTATATATTCAAACATGACATCGATATACATCGAAAGGGAAAGGATTTTGCAAAGTTCACATAGAAAGTAGAGTAAGTTATCATGATCGTCTTGTATTTTAATAATAGCTACCAATTTCAATCACTCATGGAACTGGCATCCATATTTTGATGTGTGATAGCACAAGCACATGATCCTCTACAATTGACTATTTTCTCCATCCCTTTCACACTACTTCTTATTAGCCACTAAAGCTATGCAAGAATACAAATTTTCATCATTTGCATTCTCAATTCCTTCTGTTCTTTTTAATTAGAGATTGAATCCTTTGAATGTAACTTTCAAGTGAAAATGTTTGATGCATGTATCTTTAATAGACAGCTTTCACTGGTTTAATATTTCACCCATGTTTCTCTTACCTTTGCTACAGGAGTTTAAAATATATGCCTAGCATCATTGCTATGATAAACAATACAAGATCAATCCATAGTAGGCTTTGGGTTTCCATTTAATATAGGAAAAAACTTCTAATGTGGTGCAAGAGGCTTAAGCATGTGAGTAATAAAAATGTTGGTCAAAAGTGAGATATTATTGTAGCTAACTGAAACATGCTTATTTTTGTGGTCTTTCATTAGGCTTGTATTGCATCTTTTTAGGTTTAAAGTTTTTCCAAAATTGGAGGGAGAAAATATTGTTAGGAAACCAACATCATGTCCTTCACAAGTTTGCTAACTCTGCACTTTATAATGTTCTCTACATGTCCTTCTTGGTAAACCACTATCTTTGAAACTTTCTCTCCAATTTGTGTTGCATCGGGCTACTAATCAAAAAATAATTTCTCTAATATTGTTAAATGGTATTTGACTTGTGCATTAAGGCTTTCATCTCTAAATTTTAATTACTATTCTAGTAAGTTTTTATCCTTCTTCTATTTGATTCAATAATTAGAATTGAATGTGAAAGCAGAAGGTATAACACAGAGAAAGGTCAAAGAGTTGTTCATGTTTAAGAGATATAGCTTCTATCATATACCATAGCTAAATACACCCATCTGAAGTCTTCTCGGACAACTCAGATTATTTATTTCCATGTAACATTTCTTCTATCCTTTTTTGGAGAAATATAGCTCATGCCCAATATTTGTTGTGTTGGACCCAAATCCTTCATTGAAAATTGACTTCCCAATTCCTTCTTCAACCTTTTAATAATGCTCTTACCATGCCCAACAATTAGCATGTCATCCCGGACTGAGAGTGACCAAGTGTCCCTGAACGACATTTTCATGTGACTTGCAGCTCGACATAACTCGAAAAACGGAGGTCAGATCGACGAGCTGCCGACTACGTTGGTCTCCTGAAATGCCATTACCTCTAGAGGCTCCCGTCCACCATGTTTTCATGTCCCAATGACTTCATTGTGCATTGGTTTTGTAAACTAGGTTTTTGCTCAGTTTCCTTCAATACAACTCTCGCATTGGTGGGTCAACTCTGAAAAACCCTCAACTGTGCCAGTCTTGGTGGTGTTGCCATGTTGGCATTGGCCATACACACCTGTCAGAGCCAATAACATGCAATATTGCTACTCTGTTTGGTTTTTCACTCTCGGACTGAGAGTGACCAAGTGTCCCTGAACGACATTTTCATGCGACTTGCAACTCGACATAACTCGGAAACCAGAGGTTGGATCGACGAGTCGTCAACTCCGTTGGTCTCCTGGCATGCCATTACCTCTAGTGGGCCCTCTCCACTGCATTTGCATGGCTTAGTGACTCCATTGTGCATCGGTTTCGTAAACTAGGGTTTTACTCAGTAGATTTATTGATGTTGTAATTTGTTGTAATAAGAGGTTGTAGATATGTGATATGCTTGGGAAGAGTGCCCTAAAGGGATGTATCTTCATGGTGTTAATGTACACTTGGACTAGGGTTTATTTTGTTGGGTTTCCCTGTGATATTAGGATGAAGATAAGTGAAATATTGAACCATAGTGACCACTTTCACACACATGTTGAGGAGAACAAATGAGCATAGTAACCACCTTGGCACACATATTGAGGAGAAGCATTGGAGCATTGTAACCACCTCTAATACATATGTCGATGACCATTGGGAACAAGAAGATGTGGTGCACAACTAGAGGAGGAATGCATTACATGATGAAACTTGGATATGCATGAGGACACTAGGGTTTATATATGTAAGTAAACCTTGGAGAAGGAGATACAATACTAGAGGAATTGATGGTTGTCTTGCAAAATCTATAGTTCTTGTTTTCAAGGAAGAGGAGGTAGAATTAGGGTTCCAACCCTGTAGAAGATACAAAGAAAAGAGCTAATGTCTTTGGTGATATTGCAGTCTTGTTCTTGTGTGATACATGGAGGTTAGGGAAAGACCATGGAAAACTTAACTTAATAAGTCTCGAGCTTCTTTTGATTCCTTGCTTAGAAAAAGATTTTTTTAAGTTTAGTTGATTTTCCATGGAGGTCTTGGTGATTGTGTTGATGCAATAGACAAAGACCTAGGGTTTGAGGAATCATCCTAGGATAGACATGTTGACGTCGAAATTGGTGCTAGCCTTGTCTGAAATTCCATGTGCTTCTATGATGAAAGATTATTAGGGTTTATAAAACCTAACGAGGAAAAAAATTATAGTGTGGATGCCTTAATGCATTCTAGGGTTTCATGAACTACAATCTCATTGAGACTTGCATACTAGGGTTTCATGAACTACAATTGCATGCTATAACTAGGGTTGAGAAGTTATGAGATGAAACACATGTACATGTACAAATTGAAAAGCAACTAGGGTTTTGTGAACTACAATTTCATGCTATATCTAGGGTTGATAAGTTATGAGATGGAACTAGGGTTTTTTGACCTCTTTAAAAGCTATGAGACGGAAGTAGAAACACATGTACATGTACAAATTGAAAAGCGACTAGGGTTTTGTGGACTACAATTGCATGCTATAACTATTGTTGAGAAGTTATGAGATGGAACTAGGGTTTTGTGACCTCTTTAAAAGCTATGAGATGGAAGTAGAAACACATGTACATGTACAAATCCTAAACCAACTAGGGTTTCATGAACTACAAATTGCATGCTATAACTAGGGCTGAGAAGTTATGAGATGGAAATATGGATTTATGAGCTCTTTACAAGTGATGAGATGGAAAAGAGAAACACAACTATGGTTTCATGAAGTACCATTGCATGCTAGGGTTTCATGAACTACAATCTCGTTGGGACTTGCATACTAGGGTTTCATGAACTACAATCGCATACTATGGTTTCATGAACTACAGTTGCATGCTATAGTTTCATGATCTACAATTGCATGCTATAACTAGGGTTGAGAAGTTATGAGATGGAAGTAGGGTTTTATGACGTCTTTACAAGTTATGTGATGGAACTAGAATGGTATGGTATGTTATATGTTAGTATGGTATGGTATGGTATGTTAGTACATGGTATGATGTTAGTATCATAGGGTATTGTAGGGTATGTACTATGATGTTAGTATTGTAGGGTATGGTATGGTATGGTATGCTAGTATGGTATGGTATGTTAGAATGCTATGTTGTTAGTATGTTATGGTATGTTATAGTACTTGGTAGGGTTTCGTGAACTCTTTACAGGTTATGATATGGAAGTAGAAACACATGTACATGTACAAATCCTAAACCAACTAGGGTTTCATGAACTACAGTTGGATGCTATAACTTGGGTTGAAAATGGCCCTCTCCCTCATGTTTTCATGGCCCAATATGTCTAGAGATCACTAAGAAAGCACATGTTACAGCATTATATTATTCATACATACTAAAATATAAGCCAACAACCTGCATAATAAAACTAGGGTTCACATATTGAGACATGGAACTGCAAACTAGGGTTTTATGAACTCTTTAGGTTTAAAGATCAAATTAGACTGGTTTGTATCACTTAAGTAGAAACCAAAACACCATATAGCCCTAGGCTACACTTACAAATCAAAAACCAACTAGGGTTTCATGAACTACAAATTGCATATTATAACTAGGGTTCACAAGTTATGAGATGGAACTAGGGTTTTATGACCTCTTTAGGTATATATCATTAGATTGGTCACTCTCATTTATGTAGAAACCAAAAGGCCCTATACCTAGGCTATGCAAATACATGAAATAACTTTATTAGGATTAATATGAACTACTTACTATTTCATATGTTCACAAATGCAAAACCAATCTGTGCAAATGCTAGGATGATTTTTAGAGAAGTTTAGGAGGTGAATCAACAATACTCAAATTATCCAATTGTTACAATTGAATTAAACCCTGGGTTATGAATTGAATTTCTTTGCTATCCTAGACCCTAGCTAACACTATTGTAATTGATGAATCGTTACATGCTAGACTTGCCTGAAATGCTAACCCTATCTAGACTTGCCTGAAATGCCATGTGCTTATATGATGACAGATGATTAGGGTTTATAAAACCTAACAAGGAAAACAATTATAGTGTGGAGATTTTAATTTTAGCTTATATTATCTTTATGATTGGGTAGATTCTAGCATTGGTTATGCATGCTGATTTGAGATAATTTTGGGTTGAATTTGTTAAGTAAACTTTAATGGTGATTATTTGGTTAGATATCCTAAGTGTAGACCTTTGGATAGGTCATCATGCACTTGTGTAGGCCATCAAGATGAAGCATGTTAGTGGTGTTTTTATGGGACATTATCATTGTGGGATGTTTTCATTTCAATTATGCATGTGGTTGAAGCATGTTAGTGATGTTGATGGGACATTATCATCATATCGTACAAAGTCAACCTCTTTTGCAACCAACATAAAAGTATTTCCAGCCAAGCATTTAGCATTATGACGGTCCTATATTTCATTTTTTAGCTTGTCAAGACAAAGGTACAATCTTTTTAAGTAAACATCAATGATAAACAATTTTATAAGTGACAAGTTTCCAAGCCAATGGGACTGTTAAACCAAATCAAATTTCTAGTCAAGTAAAATGTCTTATGACAGTCCACGATGTAATTTTCAGTCACAATTAGGAATGATAAGAAGTATATTCACTTGGCTTTTGATGACACAATGACTTGCAAGCAATTCAAGGACTTTTCTAGTATTTTTCCAAGTTATGGATGTTTACATACCATTGTCAAATTTGTTTAAGTATGGCTGAGAATGATTGTTTATATACAGTCCCTTTAGGGTATCTTTGTGCCACTTTAAATTGGGTTATGGAAAAATTTGAGGTGCGTCATTAGTGAGTGGGTAAGATAGGAAGGCAAGGAAGTGACCTCAGGATATGATAGGTGGGTAAGAAGGCTATTAGGGCTGCCATAAATAGGATATTACAGTGAATAAGTTAGGGAATCTTAGGATGAGTTAGTGGTGTTCTAGGGCTATCCAAAATGGATATTACAGTTAGAGATATAGGGAGAGTCGTGGGGGTCTAAGTAGTGTGGAAATGAAAGAAATAAGCCTTGCTTTAGAGAGAGGGAAAGGTAGGATTCTATGGAAAGCGTCTTAGTAAGGGTTAGGATAGAATAGAATGGTTTAGGTGTGTCTTATGGCTGCCTAATAGGTAGTATTACAATCTAGTTTGATAGACAATCCTAGGGTTAGTCAAGGATAGAAAATGGAGTAGAAGGCCAAAGGTTATAATTACTATGTAAATACCAAAGGCAAACAAGTGCTTTCTATTACAATTTGGACAATGAATAAGACTGTAGTTGAACTAGTATGTTGATTCAATATGATTTAGGGTTCTATAGGAGTTAGAGTTCAATTATCATTGTTATTGTACACGTTTATGCATTTGTGTATTTTTTTGTTAACTAACCTACAGTGTTAAATTTTTTATGCATTTTATTGTGAACATACGAAGTTTATTACTTCGTCAACAATAAGTATTGCAAGGGCATCAACTGCAAAGTACTTCTGCATTTGACATAATGTATGCAAATTTGTCATAAAAGGAAAAGTAATATAAAGAAGTACAAAATGATATATTAATATACAAATATTTCCAATCATATACAAAATATGGCAACTCGTTCCCTATACAAAATATGGCAACTGGTGCCAAAATGCCACATCATGGCTAGTGTACATAGGAGGGTCTCTCAATCCTCCTGCCCACCCTCGGAGCTCCTAGGTGCAACTCCAAAATTGATCTTCCTCTGCTCGGTTCTTCTGGCCACTTCAACCACCTCCCCTTGGGCTCTGAAATGACAACTTTACAAGTATAAAACACAATTTAAATATCAAAATTACGTTTTCAAATTTTAAATAGCTCACATAAGACGAGACCGTAAGTGGTGAGCTAGCTACCCTCCTCCGTGATCCAAGTCTCTCGTAAATTCCACCCTGCAACATTTAAACAGTAAGATAACTCATACAATGTCACCCACGTTACTTTTTACTTGCCTGTTATAATGTAGATGTTGTAACGTAACTTTTTACTTCTAAAAATAAAAAGTAATAAGTATATTTTGTGGGCCATTAATTAAAATTAAAACCACGTGTATTTTGAAAAACACTTTAGAAATCAATGACTATATAAACACCAAGAGGTAATACAAAAAACTACATAATAAAAATTTATAAAACACGAATCTACTGCAAAGAGAAGAGAAGGGCAATGTAAGCAATCTTCCATTAAAAATGATAACTAAATAAAAATCCAAAATTTGGAAATATACTAAAATCCAGCTAAAGCTTTATTCAATTTTTATTTATTTTTATCAATAGCTTAGAGCTCTAAATTATGCATAGGAAACAAAAATGTGAGATAAGATCAACACAAAAGATGGACATACCGCAAATATGTCAGAATTTTATTTGAAGGAGCACTAGCCACTTTATCTCGTTGTCTTCGAATTTTAAGCTTTAAAGGCAAATGGAAAACAGTTTCGAGAAATCCAGGAGTATGCAAGATCAATAGAGAACTTATGTACATATGCAATGAAATCTCTCGACTTTTAACTTTAAAGGAAAAACGGGAAAACCGAAATACGTGACAAGAGCCAGCACAAATGATAGATATACACCAAAATCTTACCAGAAAACTAGCATCCATATGCTGGAAAATCTCGTCAAGAAATAAATCTACTAAAAAAATTACTATATGTAAATTTGTAATTACTTATGACATTAAATCCATGAAATGTTATATTTTAGGCTTTATTCGTTATGACAATAATTAAAATGTGACTTAAGTTAGACTGCAAGACTCATAAGATTGTGTTTAGTATTTTCCACAACATGTCATCTCTAGTACAATACTTTGATGGGTTTGTAAAATAATATAGTCACTATTTAAAAATCACTAAAAACATAGTTTTATTTTATCAAAGGGAATAAAATTGGATTATTAATTTGATTTTAATATTCTAAATTCTAAATATAATTTTGATTTTTTTGACAAATTTTATTATTAAAAAAATTATACTTATAATTTTATTATTAAAATAATTTTATATATGATTTATCAAAATTTTGTACTATATGATTACCGTTACCAATATCTTGGCTTCCTCAATTTGATGAAGGTTTGATGTATTGAATCAATTGATCACTTAATGTTGTCATGATATATATATCATGACACAATAAAATAAAATAAAGTATGCATTATTGATGCAATGTGCATTATGGTATCCCATATTGGGGCATTGTTCATTTTAGATTTTATTAAAATTATATAAAAATGAAAAGACATTTGTTTAAACGTAAAGTAAAGGGGCGCTCAAAAAATTTTCCCACACTCAACATTCCAAGCCTGATTCTTCGATGTTGTTTTAACTTTTAAGCACTGATCTCGTATTTACTTTGGCCAATCACGTTTTAAGCATATCAAAAAGGAGTTGTTTAAAACGTTTTAAGCATATCAGAAAGGAGTTGTTTAAAGAGGGTCATTCTAAAAAGTCAATCTGACTTCTAACAACTTGCATCATGCGTTATATTTTTTAATTCATGTATTTCATAAAAAGGTAAGAAATGGCATAGAGGTTGTCTGCAAGGATCAAATTTGAAGGGAAAGGTTATATTTTTAATTTATTAATTGCAAAAAAAAGATTTAACTTATATTTATCAAAATATTTTTGTTTTGATAAGATTGAAATATACTCCTTTTTATCTGAATGGAAAAATTGATATATGCATTTACCTGGCACATATAATGGTTTGCAAAAGGAATTAGAGGTGAACCCTCAATGCTCAATGCTTTTATGCTAGACATAATTGAAAACAAGTAAAAACATATAAATAAATAATTAAATTTTGTTTAAACACAAAATTTAAAATTTAAAAACATGCAGCCTTTACTAGGTGCTCAAATCCAAGCTCATGTTCTTGGAATCAAATTCCTACCAATGCCGTGGAGATTGCAAATATTGTAATTCATTCTAGAAAACCAAAAAACCCTGAATCTATAGAGAAGGTGTTAGATGAAGGAGCAACAGGGAAGCTCTCCAAGATGGAGGAGTGAGAAATAGACCTTAACCTTTAAAATATGATTTCCAATTCCAAGCTCTGGTGCTAGTGGTGCATTTTGCTGGTATTCATAGTGAGATGTTCCTAGCTCTTGAAATTCAAGGTGCTAGTGGAGCGTTTTGCTAGTATTCATAGTGAGATGTGGACTTTCGAGAGCAATAGCTACGAGAACACATCGTATAGGCCACCCTGAGAAACCCTAGGAAATTGCAAGGAGCCGATTCTATTTGATCGGTGGATCTAGAGTACTTACTTATGAGTGGGCTCAGAGATTTATACTGACAATAAGTTTTTCCAAAAAAGTGTATAAGGCTTGAGAAAGCTTACTTTAAAAAAATTATGAAAAAAAAGATTAAGGTTTGAGAAAGCTCATTTTCCAAAAATTATGGAAAAAAAAAATAAGGGTTGAGAAAGCTCACTTTTCAAAATTATGAAACAAGCTAACTAATGTGTTACATAAATAGTGGATAACTTTATAAATAACTAAATTTATGTTTTAAAATTAATAATAACTAAATTGTATATTTTAAAATTAGTAACATACTCTTATAAAAATAATATTAGGTTTTTTTATGAACATATATTATTTTAACTGGTATCTTAAAATTAGTAACATATTTAAGTCAATAATATTAATGTTTTTTATAAATATATATTATTTTAACTATTTAACAAAATTTAAATAGTAACATTCTATAGATAAATATATATATAAGTTATTAAAAGTATGATATATTTTGAAAAGTTTAATATATTATAAGATTTTTTTTACCCTTCAAATGAAAAATTAAAAATAATTTTTATTTCAAATTTTACAAAAGAATTAAAAATAATTTTTATTTCAAATTTGACAATTTTTTTTTTTAAATTCATTTATATCAAAAAAAAATAATTTGCCTTTCTATGACAAGCTAGAAAGCGCTTGAAGGGCAATGACACTTCAATTTTAATCCTGGCTTGTATGTTGTATAATGGGGACAACCACTCACAAGCACAGGGCATTGTAATGTGTAGGCTCTCTCCACACTGTCACAATGGAAATTAGATACAGTGTGCCAAGAATGTATAGTATCTGCTACATATACTTACATATACTGTATAATGTTTTTTTGGTATTATTTATATTTTTTATGATTTTTATAAGTATTGTGTAAAAAATTTATTTTTTTTTTAGAAAATAAAAATTGTAATGATATAATAAAAAAAATTGACAGTCATATATATATGAAAAAAAACTTAAAATGATAGGCACCAAAACAACAAAACCTACATCATCAAAAAAAAACTTTTGAGACATAATAAAGACATAATAAATTTTGAAAATTCTGTAAAGATTTATGGCCAAACCAGCCAAAAATAGAAAAAAAATGGTCCCTCAACTCATAAAAAACACAAAAATCACAGTATTACTTTTTGCCGTATAATTGTTGTGTCTCTATCAGAGCACCCGGTGTCATTCATAGATATCTCTGCAAAATACTACAGCAAAGCATAGGCTGGTCGAGTTGATGACATTCACTCCCAGCACCTTGCAGACCTAAGGATCTTGCTCAAATCTGTCCATAAGGCTCTTGCCTTAAGGATTGCATTGTTGTATCATATGTATTTACCACAAGTTCTCAGGAGCTGCAAGTGCCCCCTTCGTCAAGGTATTTCACTTTAGATAAAATAGAAAACCTCAACCTGTCCGTTCAAGGAGACCAAAATACTGATTCCAGAAATCCTCCAGATTAGAATTTCACATGCCCAGAATAACGTGGGACCTGCCAGACATCTTTTGGAAACTTATCCATAAATAGACTTCACATGCCCAGAATGACGTTGAATAACGTCAACCTGTCCATTCAAGGAGACCAAAATACTGATTCCAGAAATCCTCCAGATTAGAATTTCACATGCCCAGAATAACGTGGGACCTGCCAGATCTCTTTTGGAAACTTATCCATAAATAGACTTCACATGCCCAGAATAACGTTGGACCTGCAGGCTGCCAAGATCTCCTGTAGAAAATTAGGCAGAAGAATTAAATAAAATAACTGCAAGCATTTACTATTATTATATAAATAAAGGACATGATTGTACAAGAAATTTGGTAGAGAAATATTTTGCTTTTTTACAGTTATTTTGGTCGGTAAATAGTTAAACTTCATCTATTGCATTAAAAATGTTTATTTTTCAAGTGTTTTACCAAATATAACTTATGTCATATGTAAATTTATTGTATACTATACTTTCATTTCATAACTATATGCAATTATGAACATCCTTTTGAAAGCAATGGTTAATTCTTTTTCAAATGTTATACCGAGTATAAGGAGGTCCTGATTTGGTTTGTTCATTTTAGTATGTAAAGAGGAACAATTGCTCGCCTGACAAAGCGAGGAAGCCCATCCAACCCAAAGGTCTGGATTCAGTTTGTGTTCGACTAGTTAATTTGAAAACATAAAGCCGATCTAAATCCGCGGGTCTGAATTCGCCCAGTCTTTGAAACCCGCAATGACTTACTGTATTTGACCAAGGATCTCTATCCAGCGTTTCTCCTAGGCTGCTTTTTCCATTACTCTACCTGGCCTGGAAAAAACGACGTAAATTTATTGTTATACTTTAATATCGTAACTATAGAAAGCATTGGCTAATATATCCCTAGTGAACATTTTCTAATTGATATCACTTAGCTTTAGAATGTACGTTCCTTTAGATTCTCTTAAAAGTCAAAATTGCACAGTGAGCCATGCATAAAGATTCACTGAATTCATTGAAGGCCTTAGATATTATATAATATTATCCAACTCTCTATCATTTGCAACTATGCTATTTATATTATTTTATATGTATGAAATTTATAAATAATTTATAAATAGTTTATTTAATTTATATTATTTTATATGTAAGAAATTTTAAATAATTTATTTAATTTAAGGTACAAGTTTTTTAATTTTTTATAAAAAATACTTGTCAACTAAAATGATTACAGAAAAAATTACACATCTTTATTTTGCTAAACTGTATAATACACCTCTTCTATTTGTTCACTTCTATTCAACAAATAGTTGAAATTCAATTCAATATTTCAGCTTCCTTCATTTCAAATCTAGAACTCGGATCCGCCTCAGTTCCCTTATATCGACGATCCTCATCATCTTTGGAACCAACGAATCTCCATCGGAATTTTAAAACGTAAAAGTAGTGGCGACACACAATCCGCCACACCTCCATGTGAAGAAGTGGCGGTCCACAAATTAGCAACATTGCAGCCGCGAATATCCGCAATATATTCTTTGTTTCTATGATAAATGTGCACCTCTGGAATTAGGTGCAGAAAGGTGTCCCACCGGCTACTGTGGGATAATACGCACCTCAGGGTTTTTTTTGGGGATTTCGGCAATTGCAATTTCAAAAAACTAAACATGATATTGACCCTGTTCCAAATAAAAATTTATGTAATAAAATTGGATGACAAAATTGTCAAGAAAAAATGAAATTTAAGGGACAACTGAATTGGTGAATTTGATTTATTGGATGATCTTAAGATAAAAATCAGGCGACAAGAAAACCCCAAACACCTACACTCTTTGTAAAATCTAACAGTATTTTTTAACGTTTTGAAAATTCCATAAAAATTCATAGCAGAAAACAAAGGTCAAAAGTCCTAGCTTTAGCTTTAGACAACTCGATAGCAAAAAAAGAAAGGTCAAAAGTTCCCCGCTTTAGAAAACTCGATTATGAAGACTTCGGTGAGCTCTGCTGATCGGAATCCAAAATGCTTTCCACTGGGCTCCACAGCTCCTCACGGCACGGGGATTATTGACCAGCGAATGTTATCTCGGCCGCAGCACTATGTGACATTGAATCTCAAATAGGTTGAGATTTCAATCCGGCTCTGTTCAACACACATAATTTCAATTTTCTTGGCCACTCGCTTCAGCTGTTTTGGTAAGATTTGCTCTTCATGGGAGCTTTCAACTCTGCGGACTCTGAGAAAAAAAGGAGAAGATTAATTATGGCGGGCAAGGGATTTGGCAATCAACTGAGCGCTTTGTTTCTGTTTCTGCTTCTACTTCTGGGCAGTGGTAAATCTGCATGGTTTTGTTTCTTTTTTGAAAGTCCCTCGTTGCATATAGATAGAAGATTTTAAACAGTTTGTCAGCTCATGAAAGGAAACATAATCATGAGCCTCCCATGGAAATAGATCAAACCAATGTTTGTTCTTGTAGTTGTTTTTCTCATCCGACTACTTATCTTGTTTAATGGCGTGTCAGCTACATGCACTGGGAGGAGGCCTGTGATCAGGAATAAAAGCATTCATGTTCACTCTTCTGCTGAAGCCGCGGCAGCGCCTGGTTTATCTTTACAGCAATCATTTCCAACCCCGCCAGCTCCNTGCACTGGGAGGAGGCCTGTGATCAGGAATAAAAGCATTCATGTTCACTCTTCTGCTGAAGCCGCGGCAGCGCCTGGTTTATCTTTACAGCAATCATTTCCAAACCCGCCAGCTCCACATCAAAGCGGCAATGTATATTCTTCCTTTGCAGCGCAACCCAATCCACACGTTTCAAAACCGCCACCTCATCATCCCAAACAGCATGTTCCTAACAATGGTATTTGACAATGAAAATGTATAGAAGAAGATTGTGTTTATTCAGTTACGATGGTTTGCCCTACAGTTAGAATAATTGTTCTTTGTGTTCTCTTTACTTATACTTCATAGCTTTTGCAACGTGCTATGGTTCTTCCTAATCAGTAGTTTACCGAAATAAGATGGCGCCTGTCGTTGCGCTTTGCCCGTGTTAAATCATGAATTTGTTTCTTCAACCATTGCATTTTATTTCAAGTTATTCATTTGCTTTAATTTGATTTTTGCTTCTTTTAGGAAATTTTTAGTTTTTATATGAGCTTGTTTTTGAAATTTTTAAGTTTTAAACTTTAGGTTTTTATTTTGTTAAAGGGTTTTTAAAAGTCATTATATCAAATAATTGACTCATACATCATACTCTGAGCATAATCATGCATAGTCAGTACTCAAACAGCTTTTAAACTCCATGCAAAATGACAAAAAGCTGTAAAAAAGCGCCAAAACAGTGTTAAACTTATTCTTGTAGCGCTGGAGCCCGAAATTAACAAAGGCGCGCTACGAGAAAATCGTTTTTTGCCAAAATGGTCATTTTTCAGTCCGATTTTTTGGGGATTTCGCTTGGGAAGTGTTAAATAAATCATTGGTCACGTTTGATATGTGTTGTGCCAAGTTTTTTTTCATGTAAGTTACAGGTGTCAGTCTCATGTGAGGGAGATTCTGGCAACTGTATGCCGATTTATGGCAAAATCATGACAGACCGTGGAATGGGGCGCGATTTCTGGCAGGAGATTCTCAAACTGAAGATTATGAAGTTAGTGAACACTGAGGTGGAGATACATTGCTTAAAAATCTGGAATTTGTCGTTGCAGAGGAATTTAGGTTTTCGCCAGTATGACAGTTGGGAGTAATCTAAAGAGCCACATAATTCTTTATGACCCTGTAGATCAGTGATTGTACCCATATTTGGAATGGTATGCATGCTATAGTTTTTATAAAAATGGATGATGTTGCCGGTTCAACAACTCAGAGAAATGTTGATCAGACTTAGATAGAAATGGGATCGTCAGATTATGATAGAGATGATGAAGCTGAAGAACAGATCCTTATTAGCTCGTAAGATGCTGATAAAAAGGATCATGAATTCAAGTCTACAATGAATGGACCATTGGTAGATGTCTTGAACAAGTGGACATTTTGAAGAGTAAAAAATTGAATATTCAAAAGCATACACATTGTCACTATGCAAGAGCAATATGCTGCAAGCACTTCGATGGAATTGGAATAATTACTACCATGATTAGCAAGGAATAAGTACAAAGATTGCAGAAGTCAGTTGAAGAGAATTTACTTTGAGGTAATTAGAAGGCCACTCCCTTCATGGGATATGTGAATTTGGCAAAGAGTAATGGTCAAACTCTGAAGATGATACGCAAAGAAAACTTGCAAAAAGAGCTTGTTGCGGGATTTTTTTTAATGATGTACCTGAACCTTATTATATTCTGAATTTTGTATTCAGCAACATAATTTTTGTTTATCAATGTTGTTATGAATCAGAAGTTATAGTTTGAAGGTAAAATTGTTGATTGCGCCTCCAGAAGTGAACCCTCCAACCCATAGATATTAAGTTGCTGTGGTGCATGTGGATGACAGTCTGTGGATCATCTTATAACAATTCATTTTCTAGCCGATCATTTTTACAGTCCCATGGAAATGGCCAATATACAGGCCCAACAAAGAAGTATCACAGTTTGCCTAATATATCTGGTTATGGCACAGTAAAGTGGGATCCTCCTACAGGCCAAGAACAAGATCAGTTGAATCCTTTAGTTCAAAGGGAAACAAGAGAATTGGATACAAGATATAGGAGCCTGGGAAGTTCATCCTTTAAAACAGCTTTTAGGAACTTGCTGGTTTCTCAAATGGGGACATATAATGATGACTCTAATAGCCAGGTTGATCAAGTTCCACTGTCTTTTGATGAGCTCTCTCCTTCTCAGCTTCACAGAGATGGTTTTTCACTTCAGTCAACTTTAAAAGCAGAAAAGAACTCTCTTTGGTCAAGCAACCCTTTGAGCAATTGTTTAGTATGTCTGGAATTGGAAGTGGAAGAGGTCATGTTTCTGAAAGGAATAGAAGGTCCAAGAACCAGCTCTGCCAACAACAATAGTTCTTGAAATAATCAGGCACATGATGATGAAATTACTAGAAGTGATCAAATACTGGTAGGGCAGAGCAATGTTAGAAGAAATTTCAAACGAAAAGAGGACATTGAAATGCAAAAATTACTGAGAATTCTGCTCAGTTTTTCCTGTTTTGGGTCATTGAAGTAAAATGCCGACCACAAGCTAAGGGAGAGGAATTTTCAAAAACCAAAAGAGGTTTTTGTTCATAAGATACCCATATACAAAAACCTCTCTCAGTTTTGCAACAACTATCAAGGTTTGAAATATTCAGTTTAATCTTTGCAGCCTATTTTTCAAAAAAATTAAATATTTAATATTTTCCTGTTTTAGTGTTCATTTTGCGGGGCAGATTTTGATTGATTGGAGATGAATTTTTAAAAACCAAGTGAGGTTTCTGTCCATCACGGACCAATTTACAAACACCTCTCTCAGGTTTTACATAGGTCTCACCAATTGATAGATATGGAATCTTCTTTAACACCTATTTTCCAAAAATTCGCCATATTTGCCAGGAATCTGATTTGCTATTTTTAGTCAATTAGTTGAATTAGTTAGTTAATGTAACTGCTGTGTAGTTTCAATTTTGACCTAATGAAGGGGAGATAGAACTACTTCTTTGTAATTATAAAAGAGGGACAAAGGGACAGAAGAGAGGTTTTGATTTTTGGGAGCTTCAGGAGGTCTTCAGACTGTTTTTGTCTTCAGACGTGTTCATGAGTTAAGTATAAAGCTCTTATATGTATTTGATGATGAAATTATGAGATATATGACACTTTTTACCCTTCAGTTTCTGTGTTGGCTTCATTGTTCAGCTTGTTTAGTTGCTTAATTGATATATTCATTGCTGGTTTATGTGTATCTACTAGTGATACTTGTCTTTTATGAATGAACCTCAACATTGTGTTTCTGTTGGATCTTGTGTGATATATTATGCATCTTTATCATCTTCTGTTTATGATTTAGTTATTATCTTGCTCATGAATGTATTCCCTGATTGTTCCTAAAGCTTACAACCATTAAAAACCTTTTAAACAAACTCTAAACCCTAGTTTTATTGAGTTTTATATTTGAGATTGTGTTGGCTTGTTTCTTTGGCCTTGGAAACAATTTCTGGCACAAACATCTTTGGTGCCGTTGCCGAGGACGAAGCTGAAGCATATCTTCCCTATGATACTTATCAGTTTTACTGATTTTAAGAGGTAAACTTAAACCAGCACTTTTTAAAGGCTATTTTCACCAAGTTTGACAGAGTGGCTACTAGAGGAGTTGGAAGAATTAGAAAGTTTCAATTATCCCCAGCTTTATGCATCCCTAATTAGTTTCAAGTACTGTTATCCCTTTCTCTTTCTGAGAAGAAGAAACAAAATCTCTCTTGACAAATTGATTGGCGACTCCACTATTCCAACATGCAGAGACCGATGTCCATGGAAGCTATTCTGGCTCGTAGGTTTGCCCCTTTCAATTTTTCTGATATTCCAGGTTTTCCAAATCCAGTACCTATTATGAATTTTTGGGGAGATTGTCTTCCACGGTTTAGAGAAAGCAAAGACGATAATCGTTCAAATCACCTCATCAAATTTCATCAATGTATGGTCCAGTTAAATATCCAGCATGAAGATGTGTTCATGAAGATGTTCTTGTATTCACTTGAAAAAGATGCACGAGATTGGTATTTTTCTCTTCCTGCTGCTAGCATCTCCTCACTAAAATAATTCCACACATGTTTTCGGAAACGTTGTAAGTATCTGTTCTCAGCTGAACTCTTTTTAAAAGATTGTTGTGAGCAGGCTGATGTTTATCATACAATTTCTGATTTAAAAAACCATGATAACGAGTACAATCAAGGGTTCAAAACATGTCATGAAAAAGTTGAAGTTTCAGAATTTGTTGAAGATGAGAAGGTAACATTTTCAGATATTGTTGTCAAGGAAGAAAGCCATGATCATTATGATAATCAAGTTGTTGTTTTAGGTCAGTTTGAGGATTATTCAGGTGATGAGATCAGTAGAGATAGTTTGGAACATTCTCATAATGATTTCGAGAGCCTTGATAATCGTTTGAATGCTAATCCTTTTGAAGATCAATCTCTAGTTCAACAAACTTTTGAAAATCATTGTTGTGTTAAAGATCAGCTTTGTATTGAAGGAAAAGATGAACCTTTAGCATCTCATTCGAAATTTCTCAAAATGCTCATTGTTATGATGAAGAGATTAGAGTTCCAAGATAAGCATTCTGTGGTGAATTAGATTCTATTCCTCTTGGTTTTGATACTAAATTTGATGAAGGCCAGGCTGTTCACAATTTTTCAAAAGTTATTCACATTCATGTTTATGATAAATCTGCTGTTCAAAATCATTGTGAAGATGGTCTAATTTTTAATAAATATGATGATGAAATTGAAAAGAAAGACCCAGAAATCTGTGAGGAGTGTGATATGTTACAATCTGATCAGCAGATTCAAGAATGCATTTAGTCTATTATCCTTGAGCAACAAAAGTCAATATATGATAGTCATTCATTTGAAGACAGTGGGGAAAAACAGGTTTATCTTATTGACATTATTAATGATACTATCCAAAAAGATCCAGAGCAAATTCAGGCTGATCCAGATATCTTTTATCGCCAATGCCTGATTGATATTCATGGAACAAAATATTCTTATGGACAGCCTGTCTTTTTCATAGAGCAGGAAGATGTAACTCATGAAAATTTTTATGATCCAGTAGCAGATTCTTTAGAGTCAATACCAGGTTATAAATCTGTTATTTCAGAGACACTATTTGATGAAAGTGGGTATAAGTTGTTAAATCTTTGCTCTTCATGTTTTTCAATATTTATGATTATATATATATATATGGAGTTGGAAACAAGTTTTGGTGGGTTGATCAAATTCTTTCTTGGTTACATTGGAAATGGGATTTCGATTTGATTCAGTAGATAGAAGGTTCCTCAAAAAAAAAGAGTTGATTTTCATTGTATATATCAGTGTGTGAAGGATTGAATAAAGACTCCATAGCCCAATGGAAGTTTTGCAGACAGGTAGATAAGGTAGCAAACAGAAGGCACTGGTCTACAGGTTCTTGAAGCCTCACAGGGAGGACTTCATCCCGCAGCTGGAGCCAGATATTAAGTCATGAATTTGTTTCTTCAAATTTTGTTTGATTTGCATTTTATTTCAAGCTATTCATTTGCTTTAATTTGATTTTTGACTCTTTTAGGAAATTTTTAGTTTTTATATAAAATTTTGAGCTTGCTTTTGAAATTTTTAAGTTTTAAACTTTAGGTTTTTATTTTGTTAAAGGGTTTTTAAAAGTCATTATATCAAATAATTGACTTATACATCATACTCTAAGCATAATCATGCATAGTCAGTACTCAAACAGCTTTTAAACTCCATGCAAACTGATAAAAAGCTGTAAAAAAACACCAAAACAGTGTTAAACTTATTCTTGTAGCGCTGGAGCCCGAAATTAACAAAGGCGCGCTACGAGAAAATCGTTTTTTGCCAGAATGGTCATTTTTCAGTCCGATTTTTTGGGGATTTCGCTTGGGAAGTGTTAAATAAATCATCGGTCACGTTTGATATGTGTTGTGCCAAGTTTTTTTTCATGTAAATAGGTGTCAGTCTCATGTGAGGGAGATTCCGGCAACTGTCTGGCAACTGTATGCCGATTTATGGAAAAATCGTGACAGACCGTGGAATGGGGCGCGATTTCCGGCACGAGATTCTCAAACTGAAGATTATGAAGTTAGTGAACACTGAGGTGGAGATACATTGCCTAAAAATATGGAATTTTCCGTTGCAGAGGAATTTAGGTTTTCGCCAGTATGACAGTTGGGAGTAATCTGAAGAGCCACAAAATTCTTTATGACCCTGTAGATCAGTGATTGTACCCATATTTGGAATGGTATGCATGATATAGTTTTTATAAAAATGGATGATGTTGCTGGTTTAACAACTCAGAGAAATGTTGATCAGACTTAGATAGAAATGGGATCGTCAGATTATGACAGAGATGATGAAGCTGAAGAACAGATCCTTATTAGCTCCTAAGATGCTGATAGAAATGATCATGAATTCAAGTCTACAATAAATGGACCATTGGTGGACGTCTTGAACAAGTGGACATTTTGAAGAGTAAAAAATTGAATATTCAAAAGCATACACATTGTCACTATGCAAGAGCAATATGCTGCAAGCACTTCGATGGAGGCTGACATTTAGGGAATGCCTGAATTTGTATCAGATAAAATCAGTAATGAAATGACACAACAGCATGTTGTTGACACTTTGCTGAAAGTAGATGTTCAGGGAACAGCCATGCAGGGTACTTATGGATCTTGCTGGACCAAAGCTGAGGACTGGTCCTTTCAAGCCTGGTCCAAATGTTAAGAAGATCAAACCATTGAAAGATGCCAGAGGAGTTGTCATTTCTCCAGCATTAGTTTGAGTAGCTAATCCAGATGTTCAACAATCCAAAGGGGAGGCTTGTCAACAAAGCAATAACAAGGGAACAAGTTCTCATGTGGATGGAGATAAGAGAACAGGTGTTAGAAGTCATCTACTTCTTACAAGCAATACCAAGGCTCTGCATTGTTCTATTTGTATGGAGGAGTGGACAACTGCAGAGGATCATCGTATATGCTACCTTGCTTATGGACACATGTTTGGCATGTCCTGTATTAGAGAGTGGCTTCAGCAACATGAAAACAATATTGGCAAGTGTCCACAATGCAATGACAAAGCTGAGCTGAGTGACATCAGAATCCTTTATGTGCCAGTTGTAGCTGTCACTGGTCTAGAAAAGTGACAGACCAATTTTCTTTGTTAAGACACCCATATTTTTCTATCATCATTTCAGCTTCATTTGGCATACTCCAATCAGTGGGAAATTCAATTATCATGACTAGAAACATAGAAAATAGATTCCTAGTGGTATTAGCAGCGCTTAAACAGGTAAATGCTAGAGCAGTTTGACCAACTGCCATGATTAGCAAGGAATAATTACAAAGATTGCAGAAGTCAGTTGAAGAGAATTTACTTTGAGGTAATTAGAAGGCCACTCCCTTCATGGGTTATGTGAATTTGGCAAAGAGTAATGGTCAAACTCTGAAGATGATACACAAAGAAAACTTGCAAAAAGAGCTTGCTGCAGGATTTTTTTAATGATGTACCTGAATCTTATTATATTCTGAATTTTGTATTCAGCAACATAATTTTTGTTTATCAATGCTGTTATGAATCAGAAGTTATAGTTTGAAGGTAAAATTGTTGATTGCTCCTCCAGAAGTGAACCCTCCAACCCACAAATCTCAAGTTGTTGTGGTGCCCGTGGATGACAGTCTGTGGATCATCTTATAACAATTCCTTTTCTAGCCGATCATTTTTACGGTCCCATGGAAAGGGCCAATATATAGGACCAACAAAGAAGTATCACAGTTTGCCTGATATATCTGGTTATGGCACAGTAAAGTGGGATCCTTCTACAGGCCAAGAACAAGATCAGTTGAATCCTTTAGTTCAAAGGGAAACAGGGGAATTGGATACAAGATATAGGAGCTTGGGAAGTTCATCCTTTAAAACAGCTTTTAGGAATTCGCTGGTTTCTCAAATGGGGACATATAATGATGACTCTAATAGCCAGGTTGATCAAGTTCCACTGTCTTTTGATGAGCTCTCTCCTTCTCAGCTTCAAAGAGATGGTTTTTCACTTCAGTCAACTTCAAAAGCAGAAAAGAACTCTCTTTGGTCAAGACAACCCTTTGAGCAATTGTTTAGTATGTTTGGAATTGGAAGTGGAAGAGGTCATGTTTCTGAAAGGAATAGAAGGACCAAGAACCAGCTCTGCCAGCAGCAGTAGTTCTTGCAATAATCAGGCACATGATGATGAAATTACTAGAAGTGATCAAATACTGGTAGAGCAGAGCAATGCTAGAAGAAATTTCAAATGAAAAGAGGACATTGAAATGCAAAAATTACTGAGAATTCTGCTCAGTTTTTCCTGTTTTGGGTCATTGAAGTAAAATACCGACCACGAGTTAAGGGAGAGTAATTTTTGAAAACAAAAAGAGGTTTTTTTTCATAAGATAACCATCTACAAAAACCTCTCTCAGTTTTTCAACAGTTGTCAATCTTTGAAAGATTCAGTTTAATCTTTGCAGCCTATTTTTCAAAGATTTTAAATATTTAATATTTTCCTGTTTTAGTGTTCATTTTGCGGGGCCGATTCGGATTGATTGGAGATGAAATTTTAAAAAACAAGAGAGGTTTTTGTCCATCACGGACCAGTTTACAAAAACCTCTCTTACGTTTTACACAGGTGTCACCAATTGAGAGATATGGAAGCTTCTTTGACACCTATTTTCCAGAAATTCGCCATATTTGCGAGGAATCCGATCTGCTATTTTTAGTCAATTAGTTGAATTAGTTAGTTAATGCCACTGCTGAGTAGTTTCAATTTCGACATAATGAAGGGGAGATAGAACTACTTCTTTGTAATTATAAAAGAGGGACAAAGGGACTGAAGAAAGGTTCTGGTTTTTGGGAGCTTCAGGAGGTCTTTAGACTGTTTTTGTCTTTAGACTTGTTCATGAGTTAAATATAAAGCTCTTATATGCATTTGATGATGAAATTATGAGATATATGACACTTTTTACCCTTCAGTTTCTGTGTTGGCTTCATTGTTCAGCTTGTTTAGTTACTTTAATTGATATATTCATTGCTGGTTTATGTGTATCTACTGGTGATGCCTGTTTTTTATGAATGAACCTCAACATTGTGTTTCTGTTGGATCTTGTGTGATATATTATGCATCTTTATCATCTTCTGTTTATGATTTAGTTATTATCTTGCTCATGAATGTATTCCCTGATTGTTCACAAAGCTTACAACCATTTAAAACCTTTTAAACAAACCCTAAACCTTAGTTTTATTGAGTTTTATATTTGAGATTGTGTTGGCTTGTTTCTTTGGCCTTGAAAACAATTTCTGGCACAAACAGCTCGAAAGCGTTGAAGGGAATGCTTCTTCGCTATTGGAAGATCTGATATTTTTAAAACGCATCATGAGGAAACAATATTATTTGTACGGAAATTTGTAGAACTAATTTGGCTGTTATTGTTAATACTATTTATATAATATTGCTATTGATGGTAAATCCAATAACTATAATGTATGAACGTATTGTTGGGAATGGCTATGGTAGTGGCAGAGGGTGATATATACTTGGTTTGTTGCAGAGCATTCAATGAGCTTGTAGTAGGTATGTTAATTTTTAGATCTTAAACAATTTTAATCGAAGGGTTAGCATGCCTGTTGCAGACACATCTTACCTATGTACATCTTGCAATTAATCAATCCATTTTAAAGTGCTATCTTGTTATTTATCCATGATCTCTAGATCCATCTTGTTTTCACAGTAAGCTAAACTCAAAATCATTTGTACCTAAAATTTGGTTCGAGTTTTTTCGCCACAATCTTGCGGATTATCGGTGGCATCACCATTGAATCTGACTCTATCTCCCAGTGTGCCACCGAGCTCGAAGGACTTTTACAATGTGAAAGTGACAATGGTCGATGAGCAAACGATCTCAGCCTGGGATCGATTCCCAGGCCGTCCACAGTATTATGCAATAAATGCCAACCAAATCCCAATACCAATATACCAATACGATATTGGAATCCGTAAGTGATGATGTCGGTCGTGTATAGTTGTCAATTTGATGAGTCTCGAAACTTCCGCTGCTCCGCCCACAATTGTGGTTAAGAATCAAATAACTTAACAAAATAATACTGACTGGTAAAATCTTCTTGGAAAAAATAGCCATCAATAATAGATAGTATTGGTCCTTAGACCAAGGAGGTTATGAGAGCATTTTGAGAGTTTTTTTTATGTTTATTTTTGCCACTTTATAATCGAGGATTATAATTTTATTTATAGAGCTCTTCATATATATATGATTAGCAAGAAATTACTACCTACCAAAATAATATGCTTAAAACTATTTATATTTTTATTCATGTTGAAATCAAGGCTAATCATAACAATTGTAAGTAGATACCCTTCTATGTACAAGAAAAATAGAACAACTGAATTTAGGGATTAAATTTAAAAAGTAGAGTCCCATTTCACTTTGAAAGTCAAATTTCTTAATCAAATCAAATTTCTTAATATAATGATAATATTTGTAATGTCGAGCTCAATAGATTTTATTAAAAAATGTTTATGCTAGCTTATTTGTTTTTAAAAAATTCTTTAAACAAATTTCGATTAAAAAGATTCATTAATCTTACAAATCTAAGTTGTTTAATAAAAATATTTTTTATTTTATTTTCTTAAAACTTTACAAATTACAATTACTATAACATATTTTAATGAAAATAATTTTTATTTTATTTTCTTAAAACTCTACAAATTACCATAACATAATAAATGGTATAATGGAATTTATCCTTTATTTCTATTTCATTATTGGTGGTTATTTAGAAAGTTTTTGTCTTCTTTTGTGAGGTGTTCAAATAACTAGCAATTGCCTCAAAAAGGTGCAAAATAACGTAGAAAAAAAAAGTAAAATTAATTTTGATCATAAATTTCAATGATAATTTAAATGAAAAAATATAGATTCAACTTATGCAATGTTGACATTTTCTTTTTGCTATTAGATTAATTTAACATAATTCTTACCCCGTTTCAAGTTAACATAATGGTATAATAAAAGTAATGCACATTTTTATTTCTTAAATATTCATATTGTGAAATTTTGGTAAAGACATAATTATATCCTATGATTGAAAATATACTTGATCATTAAAAATAACATTTTTTTGTGTAATGTCATACACAATTTGGTGGTTTATTTTATAAACATAACACAAAATCCTCAAGGAAAAATTCCCTATACCACAAAAATCCTGAATAGCATTTGCTTCCAGGCTTTTTCCTCCTTAGGGATGTTGTAACTTTCTTTTTATCATTTTCTCATCCAACATTTTTTTTTCCTTTAGAATAAGTGTCTTTACAATGCCTAGGGACTATTTTTTTTAATGGTGTTGTACTCTAAGAAATGTAGCTTCCCAAAGGACGGTTCACAATAAATTAGTCACCCTTAATATTTTGTCAATGTCCAATATGCATGGATTTTTTTGTTATGTACAAACAAGATCATTAAACAAACTATATCTCACTATCACTCAAACAATTATGGGTGATGCATATAATTGTCATAAATTTAAGAGAGGGCTCACTTCCCAAATTTTACAGTGTGATCAATCTATTTTTAGATAATTTTCTTCTTCTTCTTTGGACCTCTTAAAATTAGTCTTCCTTCATCAGGTGCTTATTGTACTTTACAACTTATTACATATCAAAATTTATTTGAATGAAAATTGATACACACACACACACCTTCTACTCTATCATTTACAAAAATTCCACTTCAAAGACAAATGCCCTCCAAATTGAAAGTGAAATCTTCAAATTGTTTTTATTTTGTTAATACAAACAAAAAGTGATATTATTTGTGTTGACAAAATTTGATAATTTGGTTAATTTTAAAATACAAAATATAGAATATATATCATTTGTATTAATAGATAGTTGTAATTTAGTTAGTAAAAAAATACTAAATATAAATTATTTTGTAACTAAAATATAGTAGAAACAAAGCTTAAAATTAGATTTATGATTAGAAAATATTTTTTGTAAAGGAATTTTTGAAAGTTTTGAAAATATATATATTTAAAAGGCCTCTTAAAATTAGTTTTGATTTGGTTTGAATAACAAGAATGTGGTCTATCCACAAGTGAGGTGATTAAGCTTGTATTAAGATGGAAGTTCAAATTCGTGAGTGGGTTACATAGGTATGATTTATTGGAATGAATTATCGTTTCTCTCTTTCCTTTAATTTTTGATATATGTATTTATGTCTATATTATTGTAGTCAATATGTTAGAATCTAAACGGTTAAAGGAAGTAGTATAGGTTTTGGACACTTCTATTTTCTTCGACCTTTGAAAGAGTTGTTGAAATCCCACAACATCATGGATATTTTATGCCCAACTCTCCTTTTGGATTTGTTGTGGACGACATGTATGCCACTTGTACTTCTTGTTTATATATAATATACTTTTCTTGTTAATGTTAAAAACGAAAAGAAAAGAGAAGAAGTTATTTATATTTATATATGTATATACACGTGAATTGTCAATTGGGTTTAACTTGGGTAGCTAAGAAATGAAAAAAGTTAATCTTCTAACCTAGGTTCAAATCTCATGTGTAATATGTTTGTCCTTCATAGATTGTTGTTAAAGTACTAACAATCTCACTTTTATTCAAGTACTTAAAAGTGAAACTACTATTCTAACTTTTCTTGAAAAATTTCATCCACAAACTCAAAGTTTATGTAAATTGATTATTGCTAACATTTTAAGTAGCTCCCTACTATTATATGCCTAGTTTAAATCCATGTAATCAAAGTTGATATAAATTGATTGTTGTTGGCATTTTAAGTAGCTCCTTACTATCATATGCTTATTATATGCCTAATTTAAATCCATGTAAACAAGACACATTAGTTTATGTTTGATAGGTTCGCTAATGATACCATCCATGAATGTGAGAAAAAAACCTTAGGCTTTTATATTTTCGTTATATATATAAATTAAGCCCCAAAAGTTAAATAAAGTTGTTTGACTTACAATTCCAAGGTGATTCAAAAATTTGTAAAAACTATTAAAAAAACATATTTATATGTTTTGTTAATAAAACCTAATCTACTCATTAGATATATTATCATACATTACATATATTATATAGTCATATATTTATAGAAACATAAAAAATATTATGAAACAAAATATTATACTAAAATATTTATATATGGAAATGTAATGTAGTTGGATGGGTATTGGTAAATTTGATGGGACACCCACTCAATTTTGGTAGTTATGAAATATATTAATTTATTGGAATTGATAAACCCCGTTCTATTTTAATATTTCCACTCTTCAATTTCTTACAGTTGAGAGTACACATATTTCTCGACCACCGTGGCAAGATTCTCGACACCTCTTTAAAGCCTACATTCCTTTTGCCACATCATTTCTTAAGATTAAGGTAAGATTAAGGTTTTAGATCTTTAATATTTTTACATCTTAAAACATCAATTTATATTAAAAAACACTTAGAATTTTCTAATGTCTTCTTCTTACAAACAATGTTCAATTAAACAATATTTGGTATAAAAACATAAACAAAAAAACAAAAAAAAAACTTCCAACGAAACAACGATATTCCGGGGCGTCCGACATGGCTCAAAATTCTTCAGTAAACCCAATCTACAATTAATAGAGGCAATTTTTGTTATTAAACCTTAAAACGCTTACGCAACCAGTGAAAAAGCATCAGCTATGGAGTCCAAACTATCCAACTCTGTAATCATCTTTAAGGAAGGGATGATAAGTCAACAAAAGTTCACTAACAAATTAAAACAATGCAAATACAGAGCTTGTTATTCAGTTGTGAATAAAAAAAAAGTAGTGTTTACAATCAAATGTCCAACTCTATAATCATCTCTAAATAAGGGATGATAAAGTCAGCAAAAGTTCACTAGCAAATTACAACAATGCAAATACAAAGAAATATGGCAGGAAGCTATCAAGATAAAGATTCTTAACTGGATAAAAAAACATTCCCAACTAACACTAAAAAAGAATAAAAAGTCTGCAGCAATAGCCTTACATGGTAGTTAAGAAAAACAAGAAGGATATCCCAAAATATAGATAAGATCCTCCTAGACCCAAAATCAGTAAAATAGTTCAGTTCCAAAATCGAAAAGTTGTACATTTGCATTTACCTTGTGTTTTTCTGTAGCAAAGGGGATATTACAGGAGTAATATTTTCCTCTTACAATTAATTATATAAGGTGGTCAAGAATCATTTATCCCACATGTATTTTGGGATGTTATTCTTCCATACATCTAGCTATATAATAGAGATGAAGGAGACCCTTATGGATATTAAAGATGAATATGTTTATAAAGTTTTGAAAGCATGCATGTGGGGTGTAACTCAAAAGTACATGTTAGCAAACATATGCATATTCTCAATGTGCCTTTCATCACCATGATGAAATAACTAGATTATTCTTTCCCTCCATGATATACTTCTCCTAGGAAAGAACTTAAAAGGAATGCATGTTTAGGAAACAACTTCAAAAGAATGGATGTGTATTATGTTGATCTCATATTAATGTTTTCCTTTGTTTTATATTTTTTAAGGTTTTATATTATAATATTTTTTATGTACTGTTAGAATACAAGTTTTAATCATTCCTTTGAATGGACAACAAAACTTGAAAATCCATCATAATATACATAATGACACTGGTAAAGGAATGACTCCATTAACCATCTATGTAAATGTGTTTATAAGATTGAGTACTCAAGTGGAAAATGCTACATATAAGATTGAGTACTCAAGTGGAAAATGCTACATTAGAGAAACTTGGTGCTCTTTTCGAGTTAGAATTAGATAGTATGGGTAGATAATAGGAATAGATGTTTATGTAGTTTTAAATTAGTAAACAATTCCATGGTAACGAAGCACCACTTATGCTTTAAAGACATTAAAATCCTTGCAAAAGAGAACCACAACTTTAGAAATTGAAGTATTCTTCTTAAATTTGCATTAATTTAAGATCAAATTTATTAAATATATAATTTAGGATCCTTTATATTGAAGATTGTTTTATCATATTACATACTATGTTTGGTTTTTCAAATTATTATATTAAAATATTATTTTGTCATTTATAGCAAAAAGTATCCTTATAAATTTGCATTAATTTAAAGATCAAATTTATTAAATATATAATTTAGGATTCTTTATATTGAAGATTCTTTTGTCATATTGCATTATTATCTTATGTTTATTTTTTCAAATAATTATATTAAAATATTATTTTGGTTTATATAAAAGGATTCTTCTAAATTTACATTAATTTAAGGATCAAATTTATTAAATATATAATTTAGGATCTTTGTATTAAAGATTCTTTTATCATATTGCGTTACTATACTATGTTTGTTCTTTCAAATTATTAATTTTATACTATGTTTGTTTTTTCAAATTATTATATTTTTAAATGTGTTTGACTTTGTTTTTCTTATTTTAATTAGTTTTTTTTTTGTTTTTAATGAGTATTAGCTTTTTTGATATTTTGATTATTTTTTCAAATTTATCTTATTTTTTAATTTATTATTTTGATATTTATTAGTTTTTTTATTGTTTTTTCTTCATGATGCTTTGGACTAATTTTTTTTGTTTTTGTTTTTAATTTGAGTTATGTGGTTGTATGATTTTTATTACATTAGATTAGTATATATATTGTGAATATTTTTTTAGTTTATTTTATTTTTAGTTTTTATTAAAAAATATTTATTAATGGTTAATTAAAGTGTAAGTTTTTTTGGGTTTAATATTCAAAGTTTGTTTAATGACTTTTTTTTGATGAGTTTGGTGTTTTCTATTTGATAATTATTGTTTTTTTATTAACATTTTATTTATTTTTAACGTGTTTGGTTTTTTGTTTTTTTTTTTACAAACTTTTTACTGGATTGGTTTGTACTATGATTCATAAATCCAAAATATTAAGATAAAAATAAATATTATAAATATTTATTTTGGATTGATTTGTACTATGATTCATAAATCAAAATTATCAAAATATTAAAATTAAAATAAATATTATAATTATTTATTTTGAAGTTGTTTGTATTAATGATGATTCATGATCCTAAACCAAAACATACATTAAAATGAACATAAATATTGTGACTATTTCTAAAAACTTTACTGTTTTCATGATCTAAGAATTCCATTTTCCAAATCACAATTATTGCCAATTCATTACATGAGCAAAGAAAGTGTTGCACACATAAACGACCGCCATAAAAACTCTAATGATTTTAGTGGCTTTGGAGTTTGTGTTTTCTAAATTGCTTGAAAAATTATTTTTATGTTAAATTGTATTAATTTGAAGAATAAGCTCACCGATATAGTTTTGTGATACTCGTTAAGAATCTCGAGAATTGAGATCTATATGATCAGATTTAACCAATCGTAATAACTTTATCAACATCATTTATTATACCATTGCGATCAAATTCATTAGAGTGTTTAGTTTGTTCGATTGCCCTATTTTTTTTCAAAGGCGGTCTAATAATGGAGTTGTACATTAAACATGATTGGTTTTTTAATAATGGAGTTGTGACTTAAAAATAACCATGATTTCTTGCAGTAGCTAGATTGCATTATGAATATTTATAAATAGTATTCAAAGGCACTACTAGGCTAGCTGTCACAGTCATTATTAAATCAAGACATTACAAATCGACTTTTTGATTAGCCGAAAGAGACGAGAACCCTAA
This sequence comes from Pseudotsuga menziesii, assembly GCA_001517045.1. NCBI lineage: Eukaryota > Viridiplantae > Streptophyta > Pinopsida > Pinales > Pinaceae > Pseudotsuga > Pseudotsuga menziesii. Next base: position 125,125 of record LPNX010524745.1, on the reverse strand, counting down.
ATATTTAATGCAACATGGTTGTTGGTTTCCAACATCATCAACATTGTTTTATTTTTATTATAAGTCGGCATTTATTTGAACACCATCCCAACCCTAAAATTTGCTCCCTTTTAGAAAAAATTGTATCGTCAATGTTTCCTACAAATGTTGGCCTTCTTCCAAACACTCCCTGGTCTGCAGAGGAATCCTTTCTCGGGAGGACCATGACGATCTTCTTTGCAGACGCATAGCACATCCAGAGCACATCCAATCCCCAAATATCTATTCCTCCATGCTTTCCAATCCCCAAAACTCCATCCGACCACTCGCTTGAGAAAAGCCCGTTCGGATCCAACCGCCTCTTTACCTCCAAAAATTTACTCAAATTCACCGTCCGTTTTGCAGCTCCTTGGAAAGCGCAGACTCTGTTCTTTCCTTAGTGCAGCACTCCTTCATATTTCTCTAGAAGCATCTGCTCCATCTCTTCCATTACATGTTCGTTCCACCGTGGCATGCCCGGCTTGCACTCATGGAAGTATAAAAATTCCACGTCTACGCTGTCTTCTTTGTGTGACAAATAGTCGTCAGATTTCTTAAAATATCTCATGACCACCCCCTTGTAATATTCTATCCTGCACATTAAGATCAGGTCAATGTCTCAAATGGATTTCGCTGTCCTTGACAAGGGAATGGAGATGGAGGTATGGAAGAAGAAGTTATCGTTAACTTGCGTGTCCCAAACACAGATGGTGTCGTTACTTTTCAACTATTTTGTCTTCCATGGACATGAGGGATTGCTGGTATTGCCCTGGCATCCTGAGGAAGTTTGCATAAGATGGTTGTAGCCAATCACTAGGTATTCCTTGAATGTTAGCCCGTCGTTCAGCTATCCATTCCCCATCTGCATGCCAAGGTTTAGTTGGGTTTTAGAGATGTTACAGAGCATACTTGTGTCTCTCGTCGCGTAAATATCTTCCTATGCAAATCATAGTCACACACATTGTTCATTGTTCTTGATCACCATTAGTAAATCACGAACCAGTTAATGATTAAAAAACACAAACTTTAAGGTGTGAGTTTATATATTAAGAGTGTGGAGCCCTTCAAATCTTAAAAATTCAATTGCAGACGCGTTCAAACAAAGCCTCAAAATGAAATTTCTCACCTATTTCCCTTGCTTGCACCACGATTTTTATTGCCATCGATCGAAAGCTTAGGTTGGAAATTTTCCTGTTTCCTGTGACCTGAATGGGAACTCTATCTTGGATCATGTACAAGGCTTGATGGAGAGAAGGGTACCAAGTTATATATCCAAATTCATGGGCTTGAGTGAAGCTCATGAACGATTCTTCTAGACTAGAGTCATCTTTTAGATCCAGAGTGACTGACCACTTGAACATCTTCTCCACTTTAATGTTGGAAAAATGTAATTACTCGCAGATCTGTACTTGACTCTCAGCTGACTTTGTCATAGTCTGTACAAGTCAAGATCTTGTCTGTCAGTCTGACAAGAAGGAAGAGTCCATGAGTAGGCAATGTAAACTAGTCGAATTTATTTTTGAAGCTAAGTTGTTAGGTAGATAGTTATTACAGTCTTTAATGGTGAGTCAGTTGGCCCATGTAGATGCAATCTTCAGGTTGTCTATAAATAAGAGAAGCAAATTATAATTTAGGTTAGAGACAGAGACATACACAATATAGAGAAAGAGGAACTCTAGGTGAGAAATGAGAAGTTGAAGCTCAAGCTTCTATGTATGTGATTTAGTCGAAGAGCTGAAGCTCTGTAGACTGACAAGTCTGGACCGACCAGTTTGTAACCGACAAGTTTGTAATACTTTGTTATTTCCCATAGTTAAATATATGAAATAGTTTATGGTTGAATGCATGATTATTTGGCCATACATATTTCCAGATTTACTTTTGTAAATGTCTTTTACAATTACTGTTAAGTGAAAGATCAAAGAACCCATAAAATTATCACTGCGTGAAAGTTCCAGGTTTTACGACACATTCGTCGACTCAAGTCTTCCTACATATTTGGGCATATGTTTTTATAAGCTATTTGGATCTGTAAATGTGTCTATTTTACTTCATCTTACTCACAGGTGAAAAACATTTGTAACTTCTTAAGTCTTTAGACTAAGAAACATACTCTGTAGATTTTGACCAAAGTGAGCTGACTAGAGTGGTCAGTTGTGTAAGCTAACTAGAGTGGTCGGTTGTGTGAGCCAACTTGAGTGGTCGGTTGAGTCAACCGACTAAGGTGAGCTGACTTAGTCGAAGACAAGAAGTGAGCTGACTTAGTCGAAGACAAGAAGTGAGCCGACTTAGTTGAAGACAAGAAGTGAGCCGACTTAGTCGAAGACAAGAAGTGAGCCGACTTGGTCGAAGAGAAGAAGTCAGTCGACTTGGTCGAAGTGACAAGTGGTCGAGGTAAAACCCAGTCGGTAGAACCAACAAGTAAGTCGAAGTAATTTTAGTCAAGTGAAAGACCGACTAAAATTTATAAACTTGTCTATTCGGACATAGACAAGTTTCACCCAACAGATGAAAAAGAAAATGTGGTCGACGTGAAAAGTGAAAAATAAAATTTAATATCGACTAAGCCCTAAACTCAAGTTTAGTTGGCTTGGTTTTGGATAACTGGTATCAGAGCTTGGTATCATATCAGAGCAAGTTTATATTAGAGCAAGGTTTATATCAGCCCAAGATTTAGGAAAGAAATCTTGTCTTAAAAGGTGGAATTTAATTTTCTACGAAAAGTTAATTAAAAATTAAAATGGATTCCACTTCTGGTTCATTGCAACCTCCAAATTTTACACGAAAGAATTATGAATATTGGTCTTTAATGATGAAGGATTTATTCAGAGGTCAAGATGTCTAGGAGATAGTCCAGCATGGTTATGCAGAACCAGCAGACATGACAGCATATAACAATCTCACACAAGATGAGAAAGATGTCTTGAGAGAACAGAGGAAGAAAGATGGAAAATCTCTATTTTTCATACATCAAGCTATGCATGAGAGCATACTCCCAAGAATAGCAACAAAGACTAATTCTAAGGAAGCATGGGATACATTGGAGACTGCCTATTAAGGTTTGGATAAGGTAAAGACATCCAAGCTGCAGATTCTGAGAAGAGATTTTGAATCTCTGTCCATGAAAGATTCAGAGAATGTAGACACATTCTACACCAGAGTTGTTGGGTTGATAAACCAACTGAAATATCATGGAGAACCCATACCAGACCAAAAGGTTGTTGAAAAAATTCTCAGAAGGCTTCCCCAAAGATTTGAAAATTTGGTTGTGACCTTAGAGGAACACACAAACATGTCGACATTTACCATTGATGAGCTGCAAGCTTCACTCATCAATCATGAACACAGACTCAGTAGATCACAGACATCATTGGTGTTAAATTTTCATATGCTTAGCTAAGACATCAGTACTTCATTTCATTTTTATAACAAAAGCATATAAACAGGATCACTGAAAGATAGACAAGAACAACCATACAAAAGGAACACAAAGATTTATCCTGGGAAAACCCTAAAGGGAAAAACCCAGCAAAACCTTCCTCAATATAGATGCCCCAAAAAGATAAAAGATAAAACCATCAAGGAGATCAAAGCCTAATCCTCCTCCTTCTCCAGCTACTTCTCTTCTCCACTAATGCGCTACACAAGTGAGAGTGTGTGTTCCAAATGAGGAGCACTACACCTCTATTTATATTCATCCGTTCACTTAAGTTAACTCATCTGACATGTAGGCTCGAGTTAATCATGTAGGCTCAAGTTACACATGTAGGCTCAAGTAACCACACTGAGGTGCTAATGACCCACCTTTACAATTAGAGGGGACTGCCTCATGACTCTTATTAGTTCTTTCGATTAAGAGCATCGGGGTACAAAGTAATACAAGTGGTTCTCCTGGTAGGACCATTGGGGACCACAAATAAATACGTATATAATATTCTTCGAAGTTACAATATTTCAACACTCCCCCTTAACGAGAAGGGTATTATATAACAACATCAACAACAACAACAATAGGAGAGAGATAGAGGACATCATCAACATCATCAGGGTGATACATCTATAAATCATTGGAAGCTTTTCAACATCATGTAGTCTTCATCTTCAATATTTAGTCTTCAGCATCGTCAGTACTTTGACCGCTTCGATCAGCAACATATTCGGCATCTTGACTCTTCAATCAGCAACAACATCTTCATCACTTTGACCTTTCGATCAGCAACATCTTCAGCACTTTGACCTTTCGATCAGCAACATCATCTTCAACACTTTGACCTTTCGATTAGCAACATCATATTCAACACTTTGATCATCATACTCTAACATCAACTCATCATCATATTCTAATCTTTCAATCAGTACGTCATCATCATCATACTTTGATAATACGACATCATTATCATCAGGATCTCATCATCATCACATTCTGATCTTTCGATCAGAAACATCATCTTCATCATCGCATTCTGATCTTTCGATCAGAAAACATCATCATCATCAGCAACATCATAATCATAAGCAACTTTTGATCTTCTGATCATAAAACATCATCATCATCATATTCTAATCTTTCAATCAGAGAACATCATCATCAACAACTTCTGATCTTTCGATCAGAGAAACATCATCATCATCATATTCTGATCTTCAATCAGAGAATATCATCATTGTCAGCAACAACATCATCATCATATTCTAATCTTTCAATCAGAGAACATCATCAGCATCATATTCTGATCTTTCGATGAGAGAACATCATCATCATCAGCAACAGCATCATCATCATATTCTGATCTTTTGATAAAAAACAGCATCATCATCAAAACATCAACATCATCAAAACATCAACATCATCATCATCAAGACATCAACATCATCAAAACATCAACATCATCATCATCAAGACATCAACATCATCAAAACATCAACATCATCATCATCAACATGATCCTTCCTTTCGGAATTACGGGATCAACATGTCTGTGGTACTCACACGATCCTTCCTGTTGGAATTACGGGATTTAGGTCTTTACGGAGTTACTAATGATCCTTCCTTTCAGAATTACAGGATCAACACATCTGTGGAGCTCATATGATCCTTCCTTTCGAAATTACAAGATCAAGTCTTTATGGAGCTACTAACGATCCTTCCTTTCGGAATTACAGGATTTAGGTCTTTACGGAGTTACTAACGATCCTTCCTTTCGGAATTACGGGATCAACACATTTGTGGAACTCAGACAATCCTTCCTATTGGAATTACGGGATCAACACATCTGTGGAACTCAGACAATCCTTCCTGTTGGAAATACAGGATCAAGTCTTTACAGAGCTACCAACGATCCTTCCTTTCAGAATTACAGGATTTAGGTCTTTACGGAGTTACTAACGATCCTTCCTTTCAGAATTATGGGATTTAGGTCTTTACGGAGTTACTAATGATCCTTCTTTTCAGAATTACGGGATCAACACATTTGTGGAACTCAGACAATCCTTCCTATTGGAATTACGGGATCAACACATATGTGGAACTTAGACAATCCTTCCTATTGGAATTACGGGATCAAGTCAATGATCCTTCCTTTCGGAATTACGGGATTTAGGTCTTTATGGAGTTACTAACGATCCTTCCTTTCGAAATTATGGGATCAACACAGATGTGGAACTTAGACAATCCTTCCTCTAGGAATTATGGGATCAACACACGTTCTCGAGTACCAAAGTCACCAGATCCATTCTGAACTGAAGTTCAAGGATGATACAATCCTACCACCTTCTCGATGACCAAAGTTCACCGGATCCGTTCTGAACCGAATTTCAAGGATGATACAATCCTACCACATTCTCGATGACTGAAGTTACACCGGATCCATTCTGAACCGAAGTTCAAGGATGATACAATCCTACCACATTCTCAATGACCGAAGTCACCGGATCACTTCTGGACATATGTCTCGAGATGATACAATCCCTCTTCATTCTCGAAGACCAAGGTCTCTAGGTCACATTTGGACATATTTCCCAGGATGATACAATCCCTCTTCATTCTCGAAGACCAAGGTCTCCGGATCACTTTAGGGCAAGTTCCCAGGATGATACAATCCCACTGCAACATCACTACTCCCCCTTTCGGGGAAGGTCTTTTTGAACCACACCAAGCTTGTCTTGAAAGTGTTCGAACTTTACCCAAGACAGAGGCTTTGTCAGCGCATCGTCATCTAAACCATCTTCATCTACATTTTCAGTATGTGAATACTGAACTATCACCATCTGTATCTCCAGTATGTGAGTACTGAAAGCATCATCATGTCACCATCATTTGCATCTACAGTATGTCAATACTGAAACATTATCTATATCTTCAGTATGGGAATACTGAAATCATCATCTTTATCTTGAATGTAGAAATACCGGATTTCTCTGTGTTATGACGGAACACAAGGTTCTCTGTTATCACAACTCTCATTATCACATAGAATCAATGTAGTATCCATCTTCAGTTCAAAGAGACCTGATATCAGCTTCCGAAGCCATATGGCTTCACAACTTACTAGAGCAATCTATTATGTATTCTACTTCAACCATGCTACAAGAAACATTGGATTGTTTCCTGCTAAACCATGAATTCATAGCAGACCCCAAACAAAATCATCTACCTAATGTGTTATTCCTGTCTGAGATACTTTCGGCCCAATCTGCATCTATGTAGCCATACAATCTATACTCATGGCTACCATCATAATATAAACCAAAGTCTATAGTCCCTTTCAGATATCTCATCACATGCTTTGCAGTTACTAGGTGAACCCATCTTGGTTGAAAAAGATATTGACTTAAGGTGTTCACAGCAAAACAAATGTCTGGTCTGGTATTTGTTCAGTACATCAATGACCCAATGATCTGTTTGTAATGAGTCATATCCACTAACTCTGATGAGTCATCAGCTAACAGCTTCAGGTTGGAGTCCATGGGTGTGGCCATGAATTTGCATTCCAACATATTGAATCTCTTCAATATCTCTACCGCATACTTTCCTTGGTTGAGAAATATTTCTTCTGAACTTTTCCATACTTCCAGACCTAGGAAATAATGTGTTAACCTAAGGTCTTTCATCTCAAATTCTTCTGCTAGTTTCTTCTTGCTTTCCATGATCTGTTTCTCATTTCCTGTCAAGGATAAGTCATCCACATATAATAATAGGATGACAATTTCATCTTCTACAACCTTGAGATAAAGGTCAGGATCAGCTTTATTCTTGGTAAATCCCATGCTTGACAAGAAACTATCTATTCTTCCATACCAAGCTCTGGGAGCTTGCTTCAAGCCATAGAGGGCCTTCTTCAACTTGCATATGTGATTCCATCTGGCTTCAACTTCAAATCCTCGTGACTATTCGATGTAAAACTCTTTCTCAATCATACCATTAAGGAAGGCTTGTCTTTACTTCACTATGGAAGAAACTACCATGATAGTTCTGAAGGAAGTGTACCTTACTTCCTAGAGTAAGTGTCTCTTCAAAATTAATTCCCTTTTTCTGAAAGAAACCTCTGGCCACAAATATTTCTTTATACTTCTCGATACTTCCGTCAGCTGCATGCTCTATTTTGTATATCCATTTGGAGGATACAATACTCTTTCCTACTAGTTTGGGAACTATATCCCATACATCATTCTAGTATCATAACATCTTCCATGAGTTCGTCTTGTCAAATCATCAACATATCCTAGTCTTCTGCATTCAACTTTGAAGGTTGGAACCCGCTTTACTCTTGGTAAAGTCTCGATCCATCAAGAAGTTGTCCATCATGTCGTACCATGTCGAACTCAGATATCTTCTATAGTCACTCCCCCTGAAGTGGAGTATTATCTTCCTTCTTCATCCTGTACAGGTGGTTCTTTGCTTGATATATACTGGTCAATAGAGTATGTCATGTCATAGTCTATTCTTTCTGAGGCAAATCATGAACCTTTCTTTGTACACTTGTTCTTGTAGATCCATATGGAGGATACTATGTACTTCCCTTTATGTCTCGAAATCATATCGTATACATCATTCCCCATGATCAACTGTTATTCTTTGATCATAGTTTCTTTTATAGCATTCTTTTCTTCATCTTGAGTTATCTCTCATACCCATGGTGGTCTTCATCCTTTGAGGTGGATCAACCGCTCTCTGAAGCTCTTTCTTTCGTCATGGTGTCTCTGACCCTAGGAGCTTCAGATTCATGTTTATTGAATTGTCATCACTTGTTCTTCGGAACAAGTCTCGTCCTTCTTTTCTTGTAGGAGGTTGTATAGGACCTTTCCTACAATTCAAATGCACCAGTTGCATGGTTAGAACTATTTCATAAAACATATGCATAATGACAAATTATTATGCATCATGCAACTATTTAGCCAATACAACATTCATCCATATTTCACAGAAACTTTCTAGATGCCTTCTATCTCTACCATGACATCATTGAGATTGTGCACTAATCCAATATGTCAGCAAAGAGGTTTGATAAGTAGCACTGGAGAGTTGTATAGCGCCATGAGCTAGTTACCCATCACATGCATATTAGTAGTATTAATGTAAACAATCTATCATGCATAACACATCAACTGAATACAATCAAATGCATAACACAACAATATCATGAAATGGCAATTGAATACTTATCTTTTATTTGTTTCGTGGGTAGACTCCATCTTGATCATTCTGCTTTATCATCTTCTTCATTCATGAAATCATCATTTCTTATCCAAATGATAAGATGAATAAGAGGTTATTCAAGAATTGATTTTTTCATATTCCTCATCGCTTGAGGGACCTTCTTTGAATGGTGAGAGCTTGATCTTCAATTGCTCCCATCTTCTTCTTGTCTTCTTATTAGTCGAGTTGAAAGTAATCACTTACTTCTGGCATACATTATTCACATGAATGAATCCCATGATCCTGGGAGGCCATTCAAGGTGGCTATCACCACTTATGCATACTTCTTCTTCTACCGCTTCAAGTTGTTCTGCATTCTGGATCTTCACATTCTTCAACTGTTTTTTTTTTCAAAGCCATCTTCTGATTTAAGTTCTTATCTTCAAATAGCTTGATTAAGGAATCAAACATCTACAGTGTCTTTAGGGAAGACACTTGTGGCATAAGTTGATCCGTGATTGAATCAACAATGATCTTCTTGGCCTTGATCAAGTTCTTCTTGTCTAAGTCTTTGAGGCTCATCTCCCTCTAGAACTGGAACCTCTCTACTCATGTAGATGTCCAATTCATTTTCTTCAGAGAGATCAAATACTTCCATGCTTGGAAGTTTTCAACATCACCGAGCTTATCATCAAGCTGATGTGATAGATCATTCTGAAATGAGAACCTCAAATGCAAATAGCAAAAGATTAGATCTTACCGATTTGAGGTGTCTGTCCTGCTTCCGGAGCTAGCTGATCTAGGGTTTGTCAGAGAAACCCTAATTTTAAAAACTTGGAATCTTTTAGATCCAATTGGATAGAAATATATATCTCTTCAAATGGAGCTGTCCAATGTACTCTTTTTCTGAAAACAGTGGAGGGAAGCTCCCGGAACAGGAAGCCCTAGTTTTCCAATTTCTTATGCAGAAATTTTTGTTACTGTTTCTGTGATATCTCTGAAATTAATGCTCCTCTGTGTCTAAAATTTCTCAATAAGGTAACCTCACATGTCCCTGATCCAACAGCACAAGTTTCATCAGAATTTGTTTCACCAATTTGAATTTATGATCATTTTCCCAAGGTGACCAGTTACAGGACTGTTTTGAACAGTGCAGTTGTATGACATGCCACATGTCACTGGTTCATCTTCAGGTTCTGAAATTTGGATCAAAGAAATTTCAGTCTGTTCTATTTCTAGAACATCTTCATAAATTCCATTTGGACCTCTGTAGCGCATGCTACAACAATTCTTTCCAGGTGTCCTGTTTAGAGATGAATTCTAGAAGAGGCTGGAACCCTAACTTGGAAGGATCATATCTCCCAAAATATAGTGAATCGGAGGTTGAATTTCGGACAAAGTGTAAATCAAGATTTTACCTTCAGCCTCTACAATTTTCAACTCCTGATCCTTCGCCTATCTCAAGATATAGCGAATGTACCAAAACTTAGCAGTTTTAGTATTTAGGGTTTTTCCAGATCGGGGTCAAACTAGGGTTTGAATTTCCCAGAGTTCACCCAAACAAATTTCTTGATCCAGGTCTCTAAATTTCGACTTTGATGAGGAGAAAAATCCTATGCTGGGACTACTCAAAAATTCTTCTTCTATAGAAAGCCCTAATTTTCTGCACCAAAACTGAAAATGCTCGGAATCAAATTCCGCTTCGACAGAAAGATACGCCCTTCAATGGAGAGTCAGCCTATCCTTCTTTTGCTGATCGATTGTGGAAAGAGAACCAAAAAGTAAGAAGCCCTAAATTTTGTAGCTGCACAATGTATTCTTTTCAGGGTGGCTCTGATACCATGTTAAATTTTCATATGCTTAGCTAAGACATCAGTACTTCATTTCATTTTTATAACAAAAGCATACAAACAGGATCACTGAAAGATAGACAAGCACAACCATACAAAAGGAACACAAAGATTTATCCTGGGAAAACCCTAAAGGTAAAAACCCAGCAAAAGCTTCCTCAATATAGATGCCCCAAAAAGATAAAAGATAAAACTAGCAAGGAGATCAAAGCCTGATCCTCCTCCTTCTCCAGCTACTTCTCTTCTCCACTAATGCGCTACACAAGTGAGAGTCTATGTTCCAAACGAGGAGCACTACACCTCTATTTATATTCATCCGTTCACTTAAGTTAACTCATCTGACATGTAGGCTCGAGTTAATCATGTAGGCTCGAGTTACACATGTAGGCTCAAGTAACCACACTGGGGTGCTAATGACCCACCTTTACAATTAGAGGGGACTGCCTCATGACTCTTATTAGTTCTTCCGATTAGGAGCATCGGGGTACAAAGTAATACAAGTGGTTCTCCTGGTAGGACCATTGGGGACCACAAAGAAATACATATAGAATATTCTTTGAAGTCACAATATTTCAACAATTGGAAGGTGCATTTGCAACACAGCCATCCATAAGCCGTGGTAGAGGCAAGGGGAGAAACAACTTCAGAGGCAGAGGAAGAAGTTCTTCAAGAGGAGGACGAGGCAGAAGTCCTGCAAATGTCGGTGGAAGAGGAGATAACCAGAACCCAAGTCAGCCAAGTGGCCAGAGGTTTGATAAATAAAAAATTCAATGTCATTACTATAAGAAGTTTGGTCATTATGCATATGAATGCAGGAAGAAGCAATATGACCAAGGAAGGCAAAGCCCAAGTCAGTCGACCAGCACCAACACTTTGACAAGCGCAATGTTAATGGCATCGACATCTCCACTTAAATGCAATGTTGTTCAAGAAAGTCCACATAACATATGGTACTTAGAGTCAGGCTACAGCAACCATATGACTGGTAATTTAAATTTGTTTTCCAGTCTAGACACTTCAGTTAAAACTTATATTACACTTGGAAACAATGTCCAAGTTACTGTCTTAGGAAAAGGCACTGTTGATATTCTAACCAAACAGGGGGAGAGTAAGTATATCCCTGATATCTATCATGTCGAAGGTCTGAAACATAATTTGTTAAGCATTGGACAGTTCTTACAAAAAGGCTATAGATTCTACATGGAAGATGAACACTGTGTGATCAAAGACAAGTGTCCAAGAGACCAGCTAATAGAAAAAATGCCAATGACAAGAAACCACTTGTTTCCATTGAGGATAGTTCTCGACATAAAAGGGAAGACAAACATAGAAGCTGCATTCAAGGCAGAAAGTGAAGAAACAGTCGAGCTCCTCGACAAGAGAGAAAATTGCAGCGCTAATTTGCAAGCTGCATTTCAGATAGAAGTTCAGGATGAATCCTGGTTGTGGCATTTCAGATTTGGACATCTGAATTTTGGTGGGATGAAGCTACTGCACACAAAGAATATGGTGAAGGGATTACCATTGATCGACAGACCAGATAGGGTTTGTGAAGGCTACATTTTTGGCAAGCAGCACAGAGAGACATTTCCAGTCAGAAAGTCCTATAGAGCACGCACACCACTTGAAATTGTGCACTCTGACATCTGTGGTCCAATGCAGACATCATCCATTGGTGGCTACAAATATTTTCTAACTTTTATAGATGATTACTCAAAGAAAAACATGGGTATATTTTTTGAAACATAAATCTGATGTGTTTGGTTATTTTCAGCAGTTTAAGGCACTCGTGGAGAACCAAAGTGGACATTGCATCAAGATCTTAAGGACCGACAGAGGAGGTGAATATGTTTCAAATGAATTTCTGAATTTTTGCAAGACCCATGGCATACAAAAGCAATTCACAGCATGGTATACACCTTAGTAGAACGGTATTGCCGAAAGAAAGAACAGAACCATCATGGAGATGGCACGCGACATGTTGGCAGCCAGGCATTTGCCAAATGAGTATTGGGGAGAAGCAGTCGCAACTGTCGTTTACATTATGAACCAATGTCCGACAAAGAGTGTGAAGAACAAAGTTCCCCAAGAAGCATGGATAGGTATGAATAATAGTGTTTCCCATTTAAAAGTTTTTTGTTGTGTTGCATATGCTCATGTTCCAGATGAGCTAAGAAGGAAGCTAGACAAGAAGGGATAGAAATGTATTTTTGTCGGCTATTCAGAAGACACAAAAGCATACAAGCTGTATGATCCTGTCACAAGGAAAGTGATTATCAGTCGGGATGTTCAATTTGTCGAGAACGAATAATGGGATGGAACCGTCGACATAAATGTCAAGATTGTGTCGAACATTGACAATGATGATATGGAAGAGTAAGTGGTTCAAATACCACATGTAAGAAAACCGGTCGGAGCACCATCGATTCCCATGACACCAAGACATGGTTCAACATAAGGACCATCGACACAAGTAGCAGCTCAAGCTACAGTGACAAGTACACCAAGAGGACAGCAGACTCCATCAAGCATTTCGTCGAGGTCGACATCGACAAAACTGGTGAAGACAAGAAGTCTACGGGAGATATATGAAGCTGGTACACCTAATTCATTCTCTCTATTTGCATTATTTTCCCCTATATATGATCCACTAACATTTGAAGAAGTTGTTGAAGAAGAAGTATGGGCACAAGCCATGGATGAAGAAATAGAATGCATTGAGAAAAACCAGACATGGGAACTGGTTGATGTACCAAAAGACAAGGATGTAATCAGTGTCAAATGGATTTTCAAGACAAAGCAAGATGCTGATGGGAATGTGCAAAAGCACAAGGCAATAATGGTAGCAAGAGGGTTCACATAGCAACCCGGCATCGACTTCAATGAAACGTTTGCACCTGTTGCACACATGGATATAGTCATAACAGTTTTGGCCATTGCTGCACAAAACAAATGGCATGTTCATCAAATGGATGTCAAGTCAGCATTCTTAAATGGCTATCTAGAAGAGGAAGTATATGTGGAACAACCACAAGGGTATGAAGTTCCAGGTCAAGAACATAAAGTGTATAGGCTAAAAAAGGCACTCTATGGTTTGAAGCAAGCTCCTAGAGCTTGGTACAGTCGTATTGATTCCTATCTCATTGAAAATGGATTTCACAAAAGTGAAAGTGAACCGACTTTGTACACCAAAGTCGATGAGCAAGGTAAGATGTTAAACGGTCTTCCTGTATGTAGATGATATAATATTTACTGGTGATTATGACATAGAAGATTTTAAAACAGTCATGGAAAGTGAATTTGAAATGACTGATCTGGGGCTTCTGAAGTTTTTTTGGGGCATTGAAGTTCAGCAGTCTGAAAGTGGTATTTTTATATCACAGTCTAAGTATGCAAGTGAAGTTTTAAAAATATTTACATGTTTAATTGCAAGACAGCCCCAACACCAGTGATAACAGGTTTAAAATTGAGCAAGGATGATGAAGGATCCATTGTAGATCCTATGCTGTTCAAAAGGATTGTTGGAAGCCTTATGTATTTGACAGCAACAAGACTAGAAATTATGTATGGTGTAAGTCTGATCTCAAGGTTCATGGAGTCACCAAAAGACTCACATTGGCAAGTAGGTAAAAGAATTCTGAGGTATGTAAGTGGCACAAAAGACCTTGGTATTATGTGCTCAACCTCGAAAAATTTCAAACTCATTGGATACACTGACGGTGACAATGGAGGCAACATAGATGACAGGAAAAACACATCTAGGTACACATTTCATTTTAGTACAGGTGTTGTTTCATGGGCTTCAAAGAAACAACCCATAGTAACTCTATCTTCAGCTGAAGCAAAGTATGTTGCAGAAACAAGTGCTGCATGTCAAGCTGTCTGGATGAGAAGAGTATTAAAAGACTTGTCACAGAACCATCAAGAACCGACAACAATCTTCTATGACAACAATTCAGCCATAGCATTATCAAAGAATCATGTGTTTCACAAGAGAACCAAGCACATCGACACAAGGTTTCATTTTATAAGAGAGTTGGTGAACGACAAGGAAATTTGTTTGGAATTTTGCAGGTTTGAAGACCAACTTGCCGACATCTTCACAAAGCCATTGGCAAAGGATATTTTTCAGTATCTGCACAGTTATCTTGGAATGACAAGTTCTCCACAGTGAATTCTGTCATAAACAGAGCATGTCTAAGCTCTAGAACATTTTGTAAGTTTTGTTTTAAAAATCCCCATCTACTTATAATTAAGGGGGAGTGTTGGAAAAATGTAATTACTCACAGATCTGTACTTGACTCTCAGCCAACTCTGTCAGAGTCTGTACAAGTCAAGATCTTGTCTGTTAGTCTGACAAGAAGGAAGAGTCCACGAGTAGGCAATGTAAACAAGTCGAATTTATTTCTGAAGCTAAGTTGTTAGGTAGATAGTTATTAAAGTCTTTAATGGTGAGTCAGTCAGCCCATGCAGATGCAATCTTCAGGTTGCCTATAAATAGAAGAAGCAAATTATAATTTAGGTTAGAGATAGAGACAGACACAATAGAGAGACAGAGGAACTCCGGGTAAGAAAAGAGAAGTGGAAGCTCAAGCTTCTGTGTATGTGATTTAGTCGAAGAGATGAAGCTTTGTAGACCGACAAGTTTGGACCGACCAGTTTGTAACCGACAAGTTTGTAATACTTTGTTATTTCCCATAGTTAAATATATGAAATAGTTTATGGTTGAATGCATGATTATTTGGCCGCACATATTTCCATATTTACTTCTGTAAATGTCTTTTACAATTACTGTTAAGTGAAAGATCAAAGAACCCATAAAATTCTCACTGCGTGAAAGTTCCAAGTTTTATGACACATTGGTCGACTCAAGTCTTCCTACATATTTGGGAATATGTTTTTATAAGTTATTTGGATCTGTAAATGTGTCTATTTTACTTCATCTTACTCACATGTGAAAAGCATTTGTAATTTCTTAAGTCTTTAGACTAAGAAACATACTCTGTAGATTTCGACCAAAGTGAGCCGACTAGAGTGGTCGGTTGTGTGAGCCGAATTGAGTGGTCGGTTGAGTCAGCTGAATGAGGTGAGCTGACTTAGTCGAAGACAAGAAGTGAGCCGACTTAGTCGAAGACAAGAAGTGAGCCGACTTGGTCGAAGAGAAGAAGTCAGTCGACTTGGTCAAAGTGACAAGTGGTCGAGGTAAAAACTAGTCAGTAGAACCGACAAGTAAGTCGAAGTAATTTTAGTCGAGTGAAAGACCGACTAAAATTTATAAACTTGTCTAGTCGGACATAGACAAGTTTCACCTGATAGGTGAAAAAGAAAATGTGGTTGACGTGAAAAGTGAAAATTAAAATTTAATATCAACTGAGCCCTAAACTCAAGTTTAGTCGGCTTGGTTTTGGCTCACTAGTACCAAATCTTGGTATCATATCAAAGCAAGTTTATATCAGAGCAAGGTTTATATCAGCCCAAGATTTAGGAAAGAAATGTTGTCTTAAAAGGTGGAATTTAATTTTCTACGGAAAGTTAATTAAAAATTAAAAAATCTTCCACTTCTGGTTCATTGCAACCTCCAAGTTTTACAGGAAAGAATTATGAATATTGGTCTTTAACAATGAAGGATTTATTCAAAGGTCAAGATGTCTGGGAGATAGTCCAGCATGGTTATGCAGAACCAGCAGACATGACAACAAATAACAATCTCACACAGGCTGAGCCAGCAGACATACTTTGTAGATTTTGACCAAAGTGAGCCGACTAGAGTGGTCGGTTGTGTAAGCTGACTAGAGTGGTCAGTTGTGTGAGCCAACTTGAGTGGTTGGTTGAGTCAGCCGACTGAAATGAGCTGACTTAGTCGAAGACAAGAAGTGAGCAGACTTAGTTGAAGAAAAGAAGTGAGCCAACTTGGTCGAAGAGAAGAAGTCAGTCGACTTGGTCGAAGTGACAAGTGGTCGAGGTAAAAACCGGTCAGTAGAATCGACAAGTAAGTCGAAGTAATTTTAGTCAAGTGAAAGACCGACTAAAATTTATAAACTTGTCTAGTCAAACATAGACAAGTTTCACTCGACAGGTGAAAAAGAAAATGTGGTCGGTGTGAAAAGTGAAAATTAAAATTTAATATTGACTGAGCCCTAAAATCAAGTTTAGTCGGCTTGGTTTTGGCTAACATTTAAACGTCAGCTATGAGATGACACCCAACACTCCCAAAGACACTCGAGCGGCCTTCATATCCTCGTCATTCTCTGTCAAATGGAGGAGTTTTGCGTATCCTTCATTCGTAGGTGCAGGAACAACAAGGCTCATTCCCACCACCTAGTCATGGATTCCACCGCCCGTTCTCCACAATCCACTCTCGTGGGCTGCCATGCTAATGACATCAGCCAGGGAAATAAAATCCCAGTCGGTTGCTTGTGGAAATGCAAGATCCTTTGACGCAAGCGTGTCAATGAGTTTCCTTAGCTCTACCCGACATCAATAGTAATAGTCATCGATTTCTCATCCACCATGATATGAGAATTGTAATCCTGAGTATTGATAAAAACCCCTCCATCTCCATCGGAGCAGGAAAAACGAATGAGGGAATGAGATCTAGAACTTATAACTTTCATCTTTCTCCCTTTCTTTACTGCATCAGCAACTTTTGTGAGGAGCTCATCCTTAGTCGTAGGGAAAAAAGCCTTTGCAACCTTGCAGGAATTTTCACCCTCCTAGATGCCGCAATAGTTGGTGAGATGGCAGCCCTTGGAAGTGCATTGAACAGGAGGTGGCGGACATACAACCGAGCAAACATAGATCTGCAATGAAACTATAAGAATGGTTGCCCAACTATTATTCGCCATTGCTTGATTCAAAAATATGAGACCGCATGAACTCGGAGCCTCAATTATACAACTGGAGTTGGGCAGCGAAGTCGTCAATGTTGGCGGCCAAGTTCGTCAAGTCCGGCATATTTTCCGTGACTTGTCCGACAATTTTTTTAAAAAACACATGCATGATTCTTATTGGGCAGAGGGATGACCATCATTGGGAACTGTGTCGAAAACCCGACCTCGGAGAAAGACGTCTTCGACATAAAAAATTTTAAAAACACGTGGATGATTCTTATTGGGCAGAGGGATGACCATCATTGGGAACCGTGTCGAAAACCCGACCTCAGAGAAAGATGTCTTCGACGTAATTAACCTTCCTACAATAAGCAATTTAAGCATATTTTGAGGTTTGCTTTCTTTTTAAGGAGTTGTCTTTCATTAAACTTCACACGGTTGTTGTATGGTTATAAAGATAATGTAATTGGCTGTGAAAATTAAAAATGTCATAGAATTTGTTTTTTAATAATTTTTTTAAATATAAAAAATAAATATAGTAATGATAAAAATAATTAATTTTATAATTTTTTTATTTTCTTAAAATTCTGAAAAATATTTTAGAATTTATTTTTAATGTTTATTTTAAATATAAAAGATAAATATAGTAATGATAAAAATAATTAATTTTATAATTTTTTTTCTTAAAATTCTGAAAAATAATTTGAAATCTAAAATTAAAAAACTCAAATATCATAACAGATTACAATTACTATAACCTAACATAAGATCATAACAATTTACAATTATTATATATGGTCTAATAATTTGAAATTTGAAATTAAGAAACTCAAATATCATAACAAATTACAATTACCATAACCATAACGTAACATGGTATCATAACAAATTACAATTACCATATATGGTATTAATGCAATCCATCCTTTTTTTCTATTTCATTATATTATTGGTAGTTATTTAGGAAGTTCGTGTCCTCTTTTGTGAGGTGTTCAAATAACCAGCGTAGATCCAAATCCTGGCTCTATCAAGCGCCGAGATGGATCAAATCTCTAACCTCTTCAATTTGAATCCAGCGAAGCCATCTCAGATTTGGTAAACGCGTCGTCCTCAAAATGACTTCCAATAGATGATCTTCGTCAACAAGAAGTTGCAAGTTGGGCATAGTATTATGCTGTCTATTGCAAAGCTTCATCACACCTTTTCCCAACAGGCCATGAATCTTCTTTTTAATAGATGGAAAACCTGACTGCAACGATTCGTAATACTTGAACCCATCATTTCCAACATATGCACTAGGAACCATCCTAATTGCGCGCACTTTGGTTATATCTTGTTGACATAACCAAGAATAGTCAAGAATTAAAACATTATGCTTCTTTAAAACCATTGAAGAATTCAACCATCGTACACATATTTCTATTGGTTAAAGCTGGAATAATTAACCAATATTTGAAGCTTGTATGAGTGAAGCACTTACAGATGAAATCTTTAACTTCTGCTGCAATTTAGCAATGTTCATGTTTTCCGTCTGATCCCACAAATAAGAAATTATTCCTGAATCCTCAACAATCTTTCTTCCCAATTGTATTAGGTGATTATGCATATGTATAGAGTAGAGGAGTGCATCTTATTGCAGCACAATGTGAGGATTCGATCGAACTGTTGTCTCAAATGCCTGCGGACAGTGCTCCCAATTAACATTGGCATTATTGCTCATACATCGGATTTTTTTAGAGACAATCTGCAGAATTTGAACAGGTTTAGAGTACATGCTGCATTGAAATAAAATTTTAACTAATGTTGGTACTATCAATATAAGCACTCTCCATAGGATATTATTCAGCAGGCATTTGGTGTTGACATCTTGATGCAGGAGCCTCCCTGGCTTTCTGGCTATCCTGCACAACCAAAAGAATTTCTGATTATAATTATGTCA
>LPNX010524745.1:14757-105629 GCA_001517045.1 Pseudotsuga menziesii | reverse complement strand
CCATCAACCAATTTCAAGATATACCAATGTTGAAAAGCGTGGATATCCAGCTGTGTATGTCCCACTGCCATAGAGGTGATTATTGTTATCAAGGAAAACCATAGAAGATGAGGAAACCATGGCTATTAATTGAAGATAAGGAATCGTTGTCTCCGACCAACCTTGTTAACGGGCTGTTGAAAGGAGAAAATGGGCAACAAATTGATTGCAGATGTCAAGGTTGTTGAAGCATGGGTCATTTACTGCTCTACTGAATTAATAAAAACGAGGAGAAATCGTATCGCTGGAAGCGGATATCACGGTTGGAATGGAAGGAAACCAGTTTGCTGGGCGTTGATAGCTGTGTGAGAAATGGGCCATTTTCTGGGTGCTGGACAGAGCTGCATCCAACTGTGTGAGGCATCGATCAAGGGGGAAATTACTTTGTTTTTCATTTTAAAAAAAATTGCTCAAAATAATACAGCAGATATTCTGCAATCATTTCTTCGTTTCATGAGACTCTCCTCCATTGGCAAAATAGAGGCGTTCCTAGCAAATTTATCAGTCGTTGTCTGAAGCCTAGTCTGCATTATTTTCAATATACAAAAGAAATACTTCCTTGTTACATTCTTTCGGAGATGCAAGCAGAATATAGAATGAATCATTCTACAGTGTTAGCTACTATATTTTGAGTTTGTAGAATGAAAATGACTAACCAGAGTCGGCTACATTATCTATTTCTATTTGCTGGAATAAACTGCCTTCAAATCCTCACTCCAAAATGTTCAGCAGCAAAAACTTAGGGAATGTTGGACAGTGTCAAAGCAGACAGGGCAAATAAATCTTCTTTTTCGTAGAGAATCAGATTACCTGATTATATTAGTTACTTCAATATTGCAAACTTTACATCACGTTACAAGATCTTGTGAAAGTGAATCTTATGGGAGAGATCTTGTAACGTGATGTAAAGTTTGCAATATTGAAGTAACTAATATAATCAGGTAATTTGATTCTCTACGAAAAAGAAGATTTATTTGCCCTGTCTGCTTTGACACTGTCCAACATTCCCTGAGTTTTTGCTACTGAACATTTTGGAGCGAGGATTTGAAGGCAGTTTATTCCAGCAAATAGAAATAGATAATGTAACCGACTCTGGTTAGTCATTTTCATTCTACAAACTCAAAATATAGTAGCTAACACTGTAGAATGATTCATTCTATATTCTGCTTGCATCTTCGAAAGAATGTAACAAGGAAGTATTTCTTTTGTATATTGAAAATAATGTGGACTAGGCTTCAGACAACGACTGATAAATTTGCTAGGAACGCCTCTATTTTGCCAATGGAGGAGAGTCTCATGAAACGAAGAAATGATTGCAGAATTTCTGCTATATTATTTTGAGCAATTTTTTTTAAAATGAAAAACAAAGTAATTTCCCCCTTGATCGATGCCTCACACAGTTGGATGTAGCTCTGTCCAGCACCCAGAAAATGGCCCATTTCTCACACAGCTATCAACGCCCAGCAAATTGATTTCCTTCCATTCCAACCGTGATATCCGCTTCCAGCGATACGATTTCTCCTCGTTTTTATTAATTCAGTAGAGCAGTAAATGACCCATGCTTCAACAACCTTGACATCTGCAATCAATTCGTTGCCCATTTTCTCCTTTCAACAGCCCGTTAACAAGGTTGGTCGGAGACAACGATTCCTTATCTTCAATTAATAGCCATGGTTTCCTCATCTTCTATGGTTTTCCTTGATAACAATGATCACCTCTATGGCAGTGGGACATACACAGCTAGATATCCACGCTTTTCAACATTGGTATATCTTGAAATTGGTTGATGGTTGGGGCAATAAGGATGATTGCTCAACATTCCGGCCACATATTTCACGAAATGGCACCTTCTCAAGAGACGAATTCAGTGCCTAGTAAGGCTGAGGTTGATTGAATTAGGTGGAAGAGAAATAGGATGCGACCTGTTGTGGCTCTTGTGGGTTCATGTGAATTCTCTCGTGATTCGTTCTAAATAGAAAAATCAACCACAAACATATCTTCTGAAGAAAATTGACATAATTATAAACAGAAATTCTTTTGGTTGTGCAGGATAGCCAGAAAGCCAGGGAGGCTCCTGCATCAAGATGTCAACACCAAATGCCTGCTGAATAATATCCTATGGAGAGTGCTTATATTGATAGTACCAACATTAGTTAAAATTTTATTTCAATGCAGCATGTACTCTAAACCTGTTCAAATTCTGCAGATTGTCTCTAAAAAAATCCGATGTATGAGCAATAATGCCAATGTTAATTAGGAGCACTGTCCGCAGGCGTTTGAGACAACAGTTCGATCGAATCCTCACATTGTGCTGCAATAAGATGCACTCCTCTACTCTATACATATGCATAATCACCTAATACAATTGGGAAGAAAGATTGCTGAGGATTCAGGAATAATTTCTTATTTGTGGGATCAGACGGAAAACATGAACATTGCTAAATTGCAGCAGAAGTTAAAGATTTCATCTATAAGTGCTTCACTCATACAAGCTTCAAATATTGGTTAATTATTCCAGCATTAACCAATAGAAATATGTGTACGATGGTTGAATTCTTCAATGGTTTTAAAGAAGCATAATGTTTTAATTCTTGACTATTCTTGGTTATGTCAACAGGATATAACCAAAGTGCGCGCAATTAGGATGGTTCCTAGTGCATATGTTGGAAATGATGGGTTCAAGTATTATGAATCGTTGCAGTCAGGTTTTCCATCTATTAAAAAGAAGATTCATGGCCTGTTGGTAAAAGGTGTGATGAAGCTTTGCAATAGATAGCACAATACTATGCCCAACTTGCAACTTCTTGTTGACGAAGATCATCTATTGGAAGTCATTTTGAGGACGGCGCGTTTACCAAATCTGAGATGGCTTCGCTGGATTCAAATTGAAGAGGTTAGAGATTTGATCCATCTCGGCGCTTGATAGAGCCAGGATTTGGATCTACGCTGGTGTTACATCACCTGACAAGATCTCCTCCATAATATTCACTTTCACTGTTATTTTTTGCCGACATGTTAGTAACCTTACATCACGTGACAAGATCTCCCCCATAATATTCACTTTCAGTATTATTTTTTGCCGACATGTTAGTAACGTTACATCACGTGACAAGATCTCCCCCATAATATTCACTTTCACTATTATTTTTTGCCTCACTTTCACTATTATTTTTTGCCGACATATTAGTAACGTTACATCATGTGACATCACGTGACAAGATCTCCCCCATACTGGGCTGTAGAGTGCCTCTCGGCACAATTAACCTTTCTGCACTAAGCGATTTAAGCGGTTTTATACTTTTAGGTTTCTAAAAAGTTGTGCTTCATGAAACTTAACATGGTTGTTGTATAGTTCTAAAGATAGGGTAAATGAAACTTCACATCGTTGTTGTATGGTTACAAAGATAGGGTAATGGCCGTGAATGGAATTTGTTTTTTAATGTTTTTTTTCAATATGAAAAATAAATATATTAATGATGAAAATAATTAATTTTATAAAAAATAATTTTTTAATTTTTTAGAAAAAATTATTGAAAAGTAAAAATAAAAGTATTAAAAATATTTTTGATGAATTTGTTAATAATGATTGAATCAATCTAAAATAATTTTTTGAAAATGAATATTGTATCTTTTGAAAATAAAAATTAAGAAAAAAAATAGTTTAAACCATCATCCCTTAGAAAATTCAGACCAAACCAATATTCATGGAATTGAAGTGTTTTCAATAAATAAATAAACCAACAAAGAAAACAAGATATTGACAATTACGATATTAATGCTTAATTTTTGTCAAAATTGAGTTAAATGGGCTTGTAATTTTATTTTTTTAAGTTACTTAATCTTCTTCTGTCCTTTCCAATTAGATTGTGGTGAAACATGGCAAATATATATATGATAAATGACTTTGTCTCGTTCAAAGTCCATTTTTTTATTTCATAAATAGATTAAGGGCCTTTAAAAAGATCACATAAAACATGTTCAAATTGATATCTCAAAAGGTTTTTTACAAAATAATTGTTATATAAATTTTTTATTTTTTCAGAAAACTAAAAAGGAAAGCATAGATTAAGGACCTTTAAAAAAATCACATAAAACATGTTCAAATTGATATCTCAAAAGGTTTTTTACAAAATAATTGTTATATAAAATTTTTATTTTTTCAGAAAAGGGTATGCTAAAAAGAAAAGCATAGAAACATGTTCAAATTGATATTTCTAAATAGTTTTTCCAAAGTTATTATTATATTAAATTTTTATTTTTTAGAAGAGGGTACGCCAAGAAAGAAAGCATGGAGGGTGATAATCTAACATATTCATTTTTCTATCTAAAAATTTGAAAGGAACTAGATTTAGCAATTGATGCTACCTCTATTAAGTTGGATTTTCCTATATCTACAATATGTCATTAAGTTAAGTTACCTTAAAATCAATAGGAGATAATATCCGTCAAATATTTTATAGATAAATACTTTGACTACTACATAGAGGAGAGATTTAAAATAATTTTAGAGTAAATGGTTTTAACTAGAGATAAAAATGTTTGAGATAAAAATGTTACTTTGGAAAATATTTTGATATATATTATTATTGCATTTTATTGTACTTCCATCATAAATGTTATTGAAAACTCTAACATGGTATCAAACCCAATCTGAAAGAAGACATTATGCACCAACGAAAAACTAGGGCTTCCTAGCTTAAGGTTTTCTCTCCACATATCATCATAAAAAGAGGGCTAGGCTAACTCACCCTAAGAGGGTGCATATATTGGAGGAAGAAAAATCAAGTTTGAAGAATTTTCATTTTTGACTTAGACACTATTACCGGGAGAAAACTAGGGCATCAAGATTTTGGAGTTTTCCTCCATCAATTTGAAAAAAAAAAAGGTACATTGGGCAACTTGCCTTGAAGAGGCACATCTTCCAGACCAAACAAAAGTTTGAAATTCCTGCTTTGGAAAATTAGGGTGTCTCTGACAAACCCTAAGCCAGCTAGCTCTAGAACTAGGTTGGACACCTCAAATTGGTAAGACCTAAATCTCTGTTATTTTCATTTGAGATTCTCATTTCAAAATGACTCACCACACCCAGCTTGATCATAAGCTTGGAGAAGCTAACAACTTCTAAGCATGGAAGTATAGGATATCTCTTATCCTTGAAGAAAATGATTTGGACAAATATATTAGCGAGGAAGTTCCAGCACCAAAGGGAGATGAAGCCAAGGCTATACACAAGAAGAACTTGCTCAAGGCCAAGAGAATTATTGTAGATTCTATTAAGGATCGTCTCATTCCTCATGTGTCATCATTGAAGACACCCAAGGAAGTGTTCGATGCTTTAACGGATTTATTAGAAGGGAAGAACATCAATCGAAATATGACATTAAGGAACCAACTCAATAATGTGAAGATGCAAAATATAGAGACCATGCAATCCTACTTCACAAGGGTTGCTCAAATCAAGGAACAACTTGAAGCAGTTGAAGAAAAGGTAGAAGAAGGAGAGATCGGTGTGACCACCTTGAATGGCCTCCCAAGATCATGGGACTCATTCATTCAAAGAATATGTGCTAGAAAGACTTTGATTAGTTTCAACAAACTATAGGAAGAATGCACTCAAGAATAAGCTCGGCTAATAACAAGAGAAGAGAAGATGGGAGCAACTTATGATCAAGCTCTCACAGTTCACACTAGAAGAAATCACAACATGAGGGAGGACCACCATCAAAGAAGACAAAGGAGACCCAGAAGAGATCTATCCAATGTTAGATGTTACACATGTGATGAGAAGAGACACTACTCCAGAGATTGTCCCATAAACAAAGGTTCCTCCAACAAGAAGTCTAACAAGAAAAGACATCATGCTCACACCACTAAAGATGGTGAACCAACAAAGAAAAGAACCAGAGAAGATAGAGTTGATTCTTCATGTGATGAAGAATATGTATTAATCTCTATGGGCACTATCACACATGGAAGCAATGATTGGCTTGTAGATAGTGGAGCATCCAAGCACATGATGAGATACAAAGAATCATTCGTCAATCTATCTAAGCACGAGTCACCTCACATAGTGAAACTTGGAGATGCTTATCAATAACCCATAAAAGGAATTGGAGAAGCTTCCTACAAGCTAGACTCTGGCAAATCTTTGACAATGAAAGATATTCTATATGTTCTGGGATTAAAGAAGAATCTTCTCTCCATCTCAGCACTAGACGCAAAAGGAATAAGAGGAATAAGATTTGGATTTGTTGATGGCCAAGACCTAATGTGGCCAAAAGGAAATACAACAGATGATGCAACAAATATTGGAACATATATTTTAACTCAATTATGTGTCTTAAAATTAGTAACATATATTTAAGTCAATAATATTCGTTTTTTCCATAAACATATATTATTTTAACTATTTAACAAAATTTAAATAATAACATTCTTTATAATGCATAGATAAAAAATATATATATAAGTTATTAAAATTATGATATATTTTGAAAAGTTTAATATATTATAGGAATTTTTTCTATCTTTCAAATGGAAAAATTAAAAATAATTTTTATTTCAAATTTAATAAGTAATTTTTTTTTTCAATTTCATTTGCATAGAAAAAGATAATTTGCCCTTCTATCAAGTTCAATTTTAATCCCTACTTGTATGTTGTATGATGTGGACAACCACTCACAAGCACCAGGGGTTGTAATGTGTAGGCTCTCTCCACACTGCTACAATGGAAATTAGATAGTGTGCCAAAAATGTGTAGAGTATCTGCTACATTCACTGTATAATATTTTTTTGATATTCTTTATATTTTTTATCATTTTATAGGTATTGTTTAAAAAATTTACTATTTTTGAGAAAATAAAAATTATAATGATATAATAAGAAAAATTAACACTCATACATATGTAAAAAACTTAAAATGACAGGCACCAAAAGGTTTTGAAAACCTCAACCTGCCCATTCAAGGTGGGACCTGCCACTGCCAGATCTCCTATGGAAACTTATCCATAAATAGACTTCACATGCCCACTGCCCAGAATAACGTTGGACCTGCAGGCTGCCAAGATCTCCTGTAGAAAATTACGCAGAATAATTAAATAAAATAACTGCAAGCATTTATTATTATTATATAAATAAAGTACATGATTGTACAAAAAATTTGGTTGAGAAATATTTTGTAAATGCCACTGCCAGATCTCCTATGGAAACTTATCCATAAATAGACTTCACATGCCCACTGCCCAGAGTAACGTTGGACCTGCAGGCTGCCAAGATCTCCTGTAGAAAATTACGCAGAATAATTAAATAAAATAACTGCAAGCATTTATATTATTATATAAATAAAGTACATGATTGTACAAAAATTTGGTGGAGAAATATTTTGTTTTTTTACAGTTTTTTTGGTAGAAAAATAGTTAAACTTCATCTATTGCTTTAAAATGTTTCTTTCTCAAGTGTTTTACCAAATATAACTTATGTCATATCTAAATATATTGTATACTCTACTTTAATTTCATAACTATATGCAATTATGAACGTCCTTTAGAAAGCAATGGCTAATTTTTCAAATGTTATAACTTATGTTATAGGTAAATTTATTGTTATACTCTAATATCGTAACTATATATGCAATATCGTTTAGAAAGCATTGGCTAATATATCCTTAGTGAACAGTTTTTTATTGATATCGCTTAGCTTTAGAATGTACCTTTCTTTCTTTAAAGACAAAATTGCACAGTCAGCCATGCATAAAGATTCACTCAATCCAATGAAGGCCTTAGATATTATATAATATTTTCCAACTCTTTATCATTTGCAACTATGCTACTGCAAATGCAATGAAGTATTAGCCAATTAAAATATGTCCTTACAATGAAAAATAATATTAGAAACCCAAGTAAAGTATTGTTATTTGATAAATAAAACCCCCTTTTATCATTTAAAATGGACTTAAAATAAAATGAATAATAAAGGTTGGTTTTGTAAGATTGAAATTATAAAATAATAAATACTATAAAGTAGTCCATCCATGAGAGTCTCTCAACTCCCGTAGAGTATATTTAGACCTGCATTCTCTCCCGTGCACTCTACAAACAAAGAGTCTCCTGTTATTTGATAAATAAAACCCCTATTTAAGATAAAAATGGACTTAAAATAAAATGAAAGAGTCTCTTGTTATTTGATAACTAAAACCCCTATTAAAGATAAAATGGACTTAAATAAAATGAATAATGAAGGTGGGACTTAAATAAAATGAATAATTTAACATTATAAAGTATAAAGTAATCTATGGCACACTCTCCAACTCATGTAGAGTATATTTAGACATGCATTTTCTTCTATGTATTCTACAAACAAAAAGTCTTTTTATTGTTCATATTATCAATATAGATCCATCTAAAAAAGATCTATTAAACAATGGAAGGGATCAAATTTTTTTAAAGTAGAAATGTGTAATACAATATTTATGGTTTTAGTTTATCTAATTTATATTATTTTATATATATGAAATTTTAAATAATTTATTTAATTTAAGCTACCTGTTTTTTTAATATTTTTATAAAAAATATTTTTCAACTAAAATGAGCCAAAAAATAATTACACATCTTTATATTGCGAAGCTGTATAATACAGCTCTTCTATTCAACAAATAGTTGAAATTCAATTCAATATTTCAGCTTCCTTCATTTCAAATCTAGAAATCGGATCCGCTCAGTTCCCTTATATCGACGATCCTTATCATCTTTGGAACCAACGAATCTCCATCGGAATTTTAAAACGTAAAAGTAGCGGCGACACACAATCCGCCACACCTCCATGTGAAGAAGTGGCGGTACACAAATTAGCAACATTGCAGTCGCGAATATCCGCAATATATTCTTTGTTTCTATGATAAATGTGCACCTCTGGAACTACTGGGATAATGTGCACCTCTGGGATAATATGCACCTCAGGTTTTTTTTGGGATTTCGGTAATTGCAATTTCAAAAAACTAAACATGATAATGACACTGTTCCAAATAAATTTTATGTAATAAAATTGGATGACAAAATTGTTAAGAAAAAATGAAATTTGAGGGACAACTGAATCGATGAATTTAATTTACAAAAATTGTAATTTCTGTGAATTTAATTTACAAAAATTGTAATTTTTGTTATTTGTTGGATGATTTTAAGTTAAAAAATAAAATCAAATCAGGTGACAGGAAACCTCAGACACCCACGCTCTATAAAATCTAACAGTATTTTTGGAGATTTTGAAAATTCCATCAAAATTCATAACCAAAAACCAAAAGTCAAAAATCCCCACTATCAAAAAAAAGGCAAAAGTCCCCACTAGCAAAAAAAACAAAGGTCAAAATTCCCCGCAGTCCTCGCTTTAGACAACTCGATTATCAAGACTTGGGCATCGATGTCAGGTGAGCTCTCCGATCGGAATCCAAAATGCTTTTACTGTCTCTCCAACTAATTTCTTCATCCACTGGGCTCCACAGCTCCTCACGGGGATTATTGACCAGCGAATGTCGGGCTGGTTGTTTCTGTATTGGTGACAGTTCCAAAAAAGTATGATTTCAATGGCCACCGCCCCTACACGCATATAAATTTCAGCGGTCTAACGTGTGAATCTCAAATAGGTTGAGATTTCAATCCGGTTCTGTTCAACACACATAATTTCAATTTTCTTGGCCACTCGCTTCAGCTGTTTTGGTAAGATTTGCTCTTCATGGGAGCTTTCAACTCTGCGGAATCTGAGAAAAAGAGGAGAAGATTAATAATGGCGGGCAAGGGATTTGGCAATCAACTGAGCGCTCTGTTTCTGTTTCTGCTTCTACTTCTCGGCACTGGTAAATCTGCATGGTTTTGCTTCTTTTTTGGAAGTCCCTCGTTGCATATAGATAGAAGATTTTAAACAGTTTGTTTTTTCTTATAGTTGTTTTTCTCACCCGACTACTTATGTTGTTTAATGGCGTGTCAGTTATTACATGCACTGGGAGGAGGCCTGTGATGAGGAATAAAAGCATTCATCTTCAACCTTCTGCTGAAGCCGCGGCAGCACCTGGTTTAGCTTTACATCAATCATTTCCAAACCCGCCAGATCCACATCAAAGCGGCAATGTATATTCCTCCTTTGCAGCGCAACCCAATCCACACGTTTCAAAACCGCCACCTGATCATCCCAGACAGCATGTTCCGAACAATGGTATTTGACAATGAAAATGTATAGAAGAAGATTGTGTTTATTCAGTTACGATGGTTTGGCCTACAGTTAGAATAATTGTTCCTTGTGTTCTCTTTACCTATACTTCATAGCTTTTGCAACCTGCTATAAGCGGTAGTTTACCGAAATAACATGGCGCCTGTCGTTGCGCTTACCGGAAAGCGTTGAAGGGAATGCTTCTTCGCTATTGAAAGATCTGATATTTTTAAAACGCATAATGAGGAATCAATAATATTTGTACGGAAATTTGTAGAACTAATTTGGCTGTTATTGTTAATACTGTTTTATATAATATTGCTATTGATGGTAAATCCAATAACTATAACGTATAACGTATTGTTGGGTGCGGCTATGAGAGTAGGCTGATCGCGAAAAATACTTGGCTGGTTGCAGAGTATTCAATGAGCCTGTAGTAGCTATGCTAATTTTTAAACAGTTTTAATCGAAGGGTTAACATGCAAACACATCTTAGTAGCTCGTACTTATGTACATCTTGAAATTAATCAATCCGTTTTAAACAGTTTTAATCGAAGGGTTAACATGCAAACACATCTTAGTAGCTCGTACTTATGTACATCTTGAAATTAATCAATCCGTTTTGAAATGCTATCTTGTTATTTATCCATGATCTCTAGATCCATCTTGTTTTTAACAGTAAGCTAAACTCAAAATCATTTGTACCTAAAATTTGGCTCGAGTTTTTTGGCCACAATCCTGCGTATTATCTGTGCCATCACCACTGAATCTGACTCTATCTCCCAGTGTCCCACCGACCTCGAAGGACTTTTACAATGTGAAAGTGACAATTGGCCGCAGAAGTGACAATGGGCGATGAGCAAACGATCTCAGCCTGGGATCGATTCCCGAATCCCAGGCCGTCCACAGTATTATGCAATAAATGCCAACTAAATCCCAATACGATCTTGGAATCCGTAAGTGATGACGTCGGTCGCGTATAGTTGTCAATTTGTTGAGTCTCGAAACTTCCGCTGCTCCGCATACAATTGTGGTTAAGAATCAAATAACTTAACAAAATAATACTAACTCGTAAAATCTTCTTGGAAAAAATAGCCATCAATAATAGATATTATTGGTCCTTAGACCAAGGAGGTTATGAGAGCATTTTTTATGTTTATTTTTGCTACTTTATAAACGAGGATTAAAATTTTATAGATCTCTTTATATATAAATACAATTAGCAAGAAATTACTACCTACCAAAATAATATGCTTAAAACTATTTATATCTTTATTCATGTTGAAGTCAAGGCTAATCATAACCATTGTAAGTAGATAACCTTCTTTGTACAAGAAAAATAGAACAACTGAATTTAGGGATCAAATTTAAAAAGTAGAGTCCCATTTCACTTTGAAAGTCAAATTTCTTAATCAAATCAAATTTCTTAATATAATGATAATATTTGTAATGTCCAGCTCAATAGATTTTATTAAGAAATGTTTATGCTAGCTTATTTGTTTTTAAAAAAAATCTTTAAACAAATTTTGATTAAAAAGATTCATCAATCTTAAAAATCTAAGTTTTTAATAAAAATAATTTATATTTTATTTTTTTAAAACTTTACGAATTACAATTACTATAACATATTTTAATGAAAATAATTTTTATTTTATTTTCTTAAAACTCTACAAATTATCATAACATAATATATGATATAATGGAATCCATCTTTTATTTCTATTTCATTATTGGTCGTTATTTAGAAAGTTCTTGTTCTCTTTTGTGAGGTGTTCAAATAGCTAGCAATTGCCCCAAAAAGGTGCAAAATAAGGTAAAAAAGAAAGTAAAATTAATTTTGATCATAAATTTGAATGATAATTTAAATGAAAAAATATAGATTCAACTTATGCAATGTTGACATTTTCTTTTTGCTATTAGATTAATTTAACATAATTCTTACCTCGTTTCAAGTTAACATAATGATATAATAAAAGTAATGCACATTTTTATTTCTTAAATATTCATATTGTGAAATTTTGGTTGAGGCATAATTATATCCTATGATTGAAAATATACTTGATCATTAGAAATAGCATTTTTTTGTGTAATGTCATACACAATTTGGTGGTTTATTTTATAAACATAACACAAAATCCTCAAGGGAAAATTCCCTATACCACAAAAATCCTGAATAGCATTTGCTTCCAGGCTTTTTCCTCCTTAGGGATGTTGTATCTTTCTTTTTATCATTTCCTCATCCAAAATTTTCTCTTCCTTTATAATAAGTGTCTTTACAATGCCTAGGGACTATTTTTTTTAATGGTGTTGTACTCTAAGAAATGTAGCTTCCCAAAGGACGGTTCACAATAAGTTAGTCACCCTTAATAATGTGTCAATGTCCAATATGCATGGATTTTTTTGTTATGTATAAACAAGATCATTAAACAAACTATATCTCACTATCACTCAAACAATTATGGGTGATGTATATAATTGTCATAGATTTAAGAGAGGGCTTACTTCCCAAACTTTACACTGTGATCAATCTATTTTTAGATAACTTTTTTCTTCTTCTTTGGACCTTTTAAAATTAGTCTTCCTTCATCATGTGCTTATTGTACTTTACAACTTATTACGTTTCAAAATTTATTTGAATGAAAATTGATACACACACACCTTCTACTCTATGATTTATAAAGATTCCACTTCAAAGACAAATTCCCTCAAAATTGAAAGTGAAATCTTCAAATTGTTTTTATTTTCTTAATACAAATAAAAAGTGATAT
Source organism: Pseudotsuga menziesii (assembly GCA_001517045.1). NCBI lineage: Eukaryota > Viridiplantae > Streptophyta > Pinopsida > Pinales > Pinaceae > Pseudotsuga > Pseudotsuga menziesii. The sequence continues at coordinate 92,628 of LPNX010524745.1, read as the reverse complement.
TATTTGTGTTGACAAAATTTGATAATTTGGTTAATTTTAAAATACAAAATATAGAATATATATCATTTGTATTAATAAATAGTTATAATTTAGTTAGTTAAAAAATTCTAAATATAAATTAATTTGTAACTAAAATATAGTAGAAGCAAAGCTTAAAATTAGATTTATGATTAGAAAATATTTTTTGTAAAGGAATTTTTGAAAGTTTTGAAAATACATATCTTTAAAAGGCCTCTTAAAATAAGTTTTGATTTGATTTGGATAACAAGAATCTGGTCTATCCACAAGTGAGGTGATTAAGCTTGTATTAAGATGGAGGTTCAAATTCGTGAGTGGGTTACAGAGGTATGATTTATTGGAATGAATTATCATTTGTCTCTTTCCTTTAATTTTTGATATATGTATTTATGTCTATATTCTTGTAGTCAATATATTAGAATCTACACTGTTAAAGGAAGTAGTATAGGTTTTGGACACTTCTATTTTCTTGGACCTCTGAAAGAGTTGTTGAAAGCCCACAACACCATGGATATTTTATGCCCAACTCTCCTTTTGGATTTGCTGACATGTATGCCACTTGTACTTCTTGTTTATATATAATATAATTTTCTCATTACTATTAAAAATGAAAAGAAAAGAGAAGAAGTTATTTATATTTATATATGTATATACAAGTAAATTGTCAATTGGGTTTAACTTGGGTAGCTAAGAAATGAAAAAAGTTAATCTTCTAACCTAGGTTCAAATCTCATGTGTAACATGTTTGTCCTTCATAGATTCTTGTTAAAGTACTAACAATCTCACTTTTATTCAAGTGCTTAAGAGTGGAACTGCTATTCTAACTTTTCTTAAAAAATTTCATCCACAAACTCAAATTTTATATAAATTGATTGTTGCTAGCATTTTAAGTAGCTCCCTACTATTATATGCCTATTATATGCCTAGTTTAAATCCATGTAATCAAAGTTGATATAAATTGATTGTTGCTGGCATTTTAAGTAGCTCCTTACTATCATATGCTTATTATATGCCTAATTTAAATCCATGTAAACACGACACATTAGTTTATGTTTGATAGGTTCACTAACGATACCATCCACGAATGTGAGAAAAAAAACTTAGGCTTTTAGATTTTCATCATATATATAAATTAAGCCCCAAAATTTAAATAAAGTTGTTTGACTTACAATTCCAAGGTGATTCAAAAATTTGTAAAAACATTAAAAAAACATATTTATATGTTTTGTTAATAAAACTTAGATATATTATCATACATTATATATAGTATATAGTCATATATTTATAGAAACATAAAAAATATTATACTAAAATATTTATATATGAAAATGCAATGTAGTTGGATGGGTATTGGTAAATTTGATGGGACACCCACTCAATTTTGGTAGTTATGAAATATATTAATTTATTGGAATTGATAAACCCTGTTCTATTTTAATATTTCCAATCTTCAATTTCTTATAGTTGAGAGAACACATATTTCTCGACCACTGTGGCAAGATTCTCGACACCTCCTTAAAGCCTACATTCCTTTTGCCACATCATTTCTTAAGATTAAGGTAAGATTAAGGTTTTAGATCTTTAATATTTTTACATCCTAAAACATCACTTTATATTAAAAACACTTTTAGAATTTTCTAATGTCTTCTTCTTACAAACAATGTTCAACTAAACAATATTTGGTATAAAAACATAAACACAAAAACAAAAACAAAACCTCCAATGAAACAATGATATTCCGGGGCGTCCGACATGGCTCAAAATTCTTCAGTAAACCCAATCTACAATTAAGAGAGGCAAGTTTTGTTATTAAAACCTAAAACGCTTAAGAAACTAGTGAAAAAGCATCAGCTATGAAGTCCACACTGTCCAACTCTGTAATCATCTTAAGTAAGGGATGATAAAGTCAGCAAAAGTTCACTAACAAATTAAAACAATGCAAATACAGAGCTTGTTATTCAGTTGTGAATAAAAAAAAAGAGTAGTGTTTACAATCAAATGTCCAACTCTGTAATCACCTCTAAATAAGGGATGATAAAGTCAGCAAAAGTTCACTAGCAAATTAGAACAATGCAAATACAAAGAATTATGGCAGGAAGCTATCAAGATAAAGATTCTTAACTGGATAAAAAAAACATTCCCAACTAACACTTAAAAAGAATAAAAAGTCTGCAACAATAGCCTTACATGGCAGTCAATAAAAACAAGAAGGATATCCCAAAATACAGATAAGATCCTCCTAGACCCAAAATCAGTAAAATAGTTCAGTTCCAAAATTGAAAAGTTGTACATTTGCATTTACCTTGTGTTTTTCTGTAGCAAAGGGGATATTACAGGAGTAATATTTCCCTCTTACAATTAATTATATAAGGTGGTCAAGAATCATTTATCCCACATGTATTTTGGGATGTTATTCTTCCATACATCTAGCTATATAATAGAGATGAAGGAGACCCTTATGGATATTAAAGATGAATATGTTTATAAAGTTGTGAGAGCATGCATGTGGGGTGTAACTCAAGAGTACATCTTAGCAAACATATGTATATTCTCAATGTGCCTTTCATCACCATGATGAAATAACTAGATTATTCTTTCCCTCCATGATATACTTCTCCTAGGAAAGAACTTAAAAAGAATGCATGTTTAGGAAAGAACTTCAAAAGAATGGATGTGTATTATGTTGATCTCATATTAATGTTTTCCTTTGTTTCATATTTTCTAAGGTTTTATATTATAATATTTTTGATGTACTATTAGAATACAAGTTTTAATCATTCCTTTGAATGACAACAAAACTTGAAAATCCATCATAATATACATAATGACATTGGTAAAGGAATGACTCCATTGACCATCTATGTAAATGTGTTTATAAGATTGAGTACTCAAGTGGAAAATGCTACATTAGAGAAACTTGATGCTCTTTTCGAGTTAGAATTAAATAGTATACGTAGATGTTTATGTAGTTTTAAATTAGTAAAAAATTCCATGGTAAAGAAGCACCACTTATGCTTTAAAGACATTAAAATCCTTGCAAAAGAGAACCACGACTTTAGACATTGAAGTATTCTTCTTAAATTTGCATTAATTTAAGATCAAATTTATTAAATATATAATTTAGGATCCTTTATATTGAAGATCGTTTTATCATATTACATACTATGTTTGTTTTTCCAAATTATTATATTAAAATATTATTTTGTCATTTATGGCAAAAAGTATCCTTATAAATTTGCATTAATTTAAAGATCAAATTTATTAATTATATAATTTAGGATTCTTTATATTGAAGATTCTTTTGTCATATTGCATTATTATATTATGTTTATTTTTTCAAATAATTATATTAAAATATTATTTTGCCTTATATGAAAAGATTCTTCTAAATTTACATTAATTTAAGGATCAAATTTATTAAATATATAATTTAGGATCTTTGTATTAAAGATTTTTTTGTCATATTGCATTTCTTTACCATAAATTATATGCCGGATAAAAAGTGATTTCACCTTTAATTAGGCATTATATTATGTTTATTTTTTCAAATAATTATATTAAAATATTATTTTGCCTTATATGAAAAGATTCTTCTAAATTTACATTAATTTAAGGATCAAATTTATTAAATATATAATTTAGGATCTTTGTATTAAAGATTTTTTTGTCATATTGCATTTCTTTACCATAAATTATATGCCGGATAAAAAGTGATTTCACCTTTAATTAGGCATTATATTATGTTTATTTTTTCAAATAATTATATTAAAATATTATTTTGCCTTATATGAAAAGATTCTTCTAAATTTACATTAATTTAAGGATCAAATTTATTAAATATATAATTTAGGATCTTTGTATTAAAGATTTTTTTGTCATATTGCATTTCTTTACCATAAATTATATGCCGGATAAAAAGTGATTTCACCTTTAATTAGGCATTATATTATGTTTATTTTTTCAAATAATTATATTAAAATATTATTTTGCCTTATATGAAAAGATTCTTCTAAATTTACATTAATTTAAGGATCAAATTTATTAAATATATAATTTAGGATCTTTGTATTAAAGATTTTTTTGTCATATTGCATTTCTTTACCATAAATTATATGCCGGATAAAAAGTGATTTCACCTTTAATTAGGCATTAAAGAAGTGATTTTTTACAACCAATCTGCTCTGCGACCAATCGACCAATCTGCAACTAATTAACAAAATATCCCCCTTTTCCCACTCTTTTTTTTTCAAAAGAAAAAAATACCAGCGTTTGTTATTCCATAGAATCAAAAGACATCTTTTACATAGCATCATGACTGAGCATGCAACAATGAGCAATAATAGCTGTCGGAGCATCACAAAAAAATAAACATGCATGACCAAAGACAACTGCAGCATCCAAGACAGATAGAGAAAAAGTCTGATCATGGGAGACTTACTCATCATCCCTGAATTAATCAGGTCAGAAATGCTAGAAGAAATTGGAGGTGATCATCAACCAAAAATTCCGGAGCAAGACTTACTAGCAGAGAGGACTCCTCCATGTCAAAGTATAAATATGTCAAGAAAGCATACAGACAGACATATAGGCTGAAAGACCCAGCATCTAAAATAGTACAAAGTGGCCATCATTTATGACCACACCATCCAGAGTTTGATAAAAGTAACCATGACCCAATTCAAATTTTTGAGCCAGCTTGGAGAGACCATCTGCCAAGAAGTTATGCTCCCCACTCTACCGGAACCGGAACCAGAACTGGAGGGTTTCGGGGAAAACCTATCTGGGGCACCTTTCGGGTGTGGGATGCTCGTTTAACCTCTGTATTCATCTCGTTTCTTATTTACCCGGGTGCACCGCGTTTCCAAAATCTTCCTGTCGAACCGAGTCACCGACTCCTATTTCAATCCGTGTTAGACCGATAAATATACCAATCATTAAGTCCCCTGTCAACCGGTGGAATACATCGCATCAATCTGGGAGCATTAGCCAATTTGGTATGTTCCTATGCTCATTCCAATCTCGTTCTATTTAGGAAACCACCACCAACCCCAGAATTTGATAGCCCATACCTCACCAATACTTGTTCGCACTGCGAATGAAGGCCAGGCCGAAGGGCACCCCTTTGAGGAGAATAGTCATAGTGGAAGTCAGCGGGTTGCTTTTGGGCCACCATTTATTTCCTCCCCGTCTACCACGATGACTGAAACGACGCTAAAAGCAAAACAACCTTTATTCAACTACCAGACAGGCAAGGACGGGAAGCTACTCGCCCTCATCGACTACTATTGAATCGCCTCTTGGATTGACAGCATTGAGTAGCAGCATCAACGCTTGGATCGACTGCTTCAACTAAATGACCCAGATTGGGTAACCACCATATATAGGAAGGGAAATTCTAAATTCAGATAAGGGTTTGCTCGGGAGCAAACTGACGCCAAAAGTAGATGCCAATCAATTGTAGAGTAGGGATTCAGGAAATGATATCTTTGCCTCATGAAAACTTCCGCTTGGATACCCAGTTGTACCAAATGTGGTTAAAAAAGGTGATAGAACGCTTTTTCTTTTGAGAAAGTTGGGGGTTACGGGGCCCACAAACAACCTCAAGTGGCGATCCAGGTACTTGATGCCAAGAGGCAATACAACCTCCCCCGTCACCTACAGCGACATGTAGTTTGAGTATCGCCTGCTTTGATCCGCCTGTTCCGGCGAGTCGCCACATCCATAGTATGTTATCGTGCTGTGTGTAATTAATAAAGGTCCTACGGTGCTTGTCCGCATCGGGCATGGGCCAAGCTAGCATGTGAATGTTGACCATGTAAACAACTGGAACTATATTTGTAACTTAGCGAGGTGGTGATGCTGGTACTGCTTTCACTGGGTATACTAAAACTGATGAAACAACTGCGGATGGTGCGGAGTGTCCGGCCCTTTCTTTTTCTTATTTATGAAGTCCGTATATGGATGCCCTTCTTAAGTCGGTATGATTTCCCCTTTCAATGAGTATTGAACAAAATCTAATTGGTGTTTTGGGACTCATTTTTGCAGGCAAAGGAAGCCGTGTTGAATAGAGGAGATAGTGAAAAAAATAAATAGAAATAACACATTATGCCCCACTCACCCAGTCTATGTACATCGCTCCCTCCAGGAGGTCGGCCGCCTATCCCGGATCTTCCCATTTTCAATAAGATCCCAAGATCAGCTTCCACTTGGTCAATGAGATCTGAATCTGGAAATATAGAATGCAATTGGTAATCTTGATATGCAATCTTAGGGCATACAATGGAAACATACTAATTGTATTTAGTAGGGCTACTATAGTACAACTTGAAGCGAATAGTTTCCATACATATGATACTAAGTAGGGCTACTATAGTACAACTTGAAGCGAATAGTTTCCATACATATGATACTAAGTAGGGCTACATTTGTCATATTGCATTACTATACTATGTTTGTTCTTTCAAATTATTAATTTTATACTATGTTTGTTCTTTCAAATTATTATATTTTTAAATGTGTTTGACTTTGTTTTTAATTAATTTTTTTTGTTTTTAATAAGTATTAGCTTTTTTGATATTTTGATTATTTTTCCAAATTTATCTTATTTTTTAATTTATTATTTTGATATTTATTAGTTTTTTCATTGTTTTTTCTTCATGATGCTTTGAATGTATTTTTTTGTTTTGTTTTTAATTTGAGTTATGTGGTTGTATGATTTTTATTACATTAGTTTATATATTTTGTGAATATTATTTTTTTAGTTTATTTTATGTCGAGTTTTTATTAATGGTTAATTAAAGTGTAAGTTTTTTTGGGTTTAATATTCAAAGTTTGTTTAATATTTTTTTATGAGTTTGGTGTTTTCTATTTAATATTTATTATTTTTTATTAACATTTTATTTATTTTTAATGAGTTTGGTTTTTGTTTTTTTTTTCTACTGGATTGATTTGTACTATGATTTATAAATCCAAAATATTAAGATAAAAATAAATATTATAATTATTTATTTTGAAGTTGTTTGTATTAATGATGATTCATGATCCTAATCCAAAACATACATTAAAATGAACATAAATATTGTGACTATTTCTAAAAACTTCACTGTTTTCATGATCTAAGAATTTCATTTTCCAAATCACAATTATTACCAGTTCATTACATGAGCAAAGAAAATGCTGCACACATAAACGACCACCATAAAAACTCTAATGATTTTAGTGGCTTTGGAGTTTGTGTTTTCTAAATTGCTTGGAAAATAATTTTTATGTGAAATTGTATTAATTTGAAGAATAAGCTCACTGATATAGTTTTGTGATACTCGTTAAGAATCTTGAGAGTTGAGATCTATATGATCAGATTTAAGCTATCGTAATAAATTTATCAACATCATTTATTATACCATTGCGATCAAATTCGTTAGAGCGTTTAGTCTGTTCAACTGCCCTATTTTTTTTCAAAGGCGGTCTAATAATGGAGTTGTACACTAAACATGATTGGTTTTTTAATAATGGAGTTGTGACTTAAAAATAACCATGATTTCTTGCAGCAGCGGGATTGCATTATGAATATTTATAAATAGTATTCAAAGGCACTAATAGGCCAGTTGTCACGATCATTATTAAATCAAGACATTACAAATCAGCTTTTCGATTAGCCCAAAGAAATGAGAACCCTAAATATTTAATGTAACATGGATGTTGGCTTCCAACATCATCAACATTGTTTTATTATAAGTCAACATTTATTTGAACAGCATCCCAACCCTAAAATTTGCTCCTTTTTATAATTTTTTTTATCGTGAGTGCTTCCTACAAACACGGGCCTTCTTCCAAACACTCCTTGGTCTGCAGAGGAATCCTTTCTCAGGAGCACAGTGACGATCTTCTTTGCAGATGCATAGCCCATCTAGAGCACATCCATCTCCCCAAATCTCTACTCCTCCATGCTTTTCAATCCCCAAAACTCCATTCGACCACTCGCTTGAGAAAAGCCCGTTTGGATCCAGCCGCTTCTTTACCTCCAAAAATTTACTCAAATTCACTATCCGTTTTGCAGCTCCTTGGAAAGCGTGGACTCTATTATTTCCCCAGTGTGGGACTCCTTCGTATTTCTCTAGAAGCATCTGCTCCATATCTTCCATTACGTGTTCGTTCCACCGCAGCATGCCTAGCTTGCACTCGTGGAAGTATAAAAATTCCACGTCTACGCTGTCTTCTTTGTGCAACAAATAGTCGTCATATTTCTTAAAATATCTCATGACCACCCCCTCGTAATATTCTATCCCGCACATTAAGCTCGGGTTAATGTCTCGAATGGCTGGCTTCCGCTGTCCTGGACAAATGAATGGCGATGGAGGTATTGAAGAAGAAGTTGTCGTTAACGTGTGTGTGTAAGCTCCTGCGTCCGGCCGGCAGTTCATCATCCTTTCAGCGGCTCCTCAAGATCTCCAACGGTTCATTGGTTTGGCAACCGTTTTCTTGCCTGGCAGCTTTTGGAGTGGTCCTTCACCTAAATTTGTGGAACGTTTGACACATAGCCATGAGAAGCTTGATGGGAGCTTGGCTATTTAAAACCCCTGTTGGTCCCCAAGCTCACTATCTCAATCCCCTTCAGTTTTACACCATCAAGAAGGAGAAATTAGAGCTTGGAAGCGTCGTACAGGAAGCTAAACCTTGTGGAACAGGGAAATCTTCTACAACAAGACAAGTAGCATCAATGGCTGGAGGTATGATCTATTGGTATTGCTATTTCGATTCTGTTTCAGCTTATTATTCTGCATTGTTCAGAATCAGAATTTTACCTAATAGTTGGTATCAGAGCCATTTATCTCTGCCTTGGTGTTCTGTATATAGTTGCCGCTGTAGGGTTTTCTCTGTGTGTTACCTTGGGAATTGTTTTGTTTTGTCGATTTTGGGTTTCTTTTTGAAGTTTAAGGAGCTAGATCTTTTTTCCCACTTTGATCTTCTGTATTGTCGAGCTTAGTTTTCTTTGATGGTTAAGGGAGTGAGATCGCCCTTTGATCTTCTGTATCGTCGAGCTTAGTTTTTCTTTGATGGTTAAGGGAGTGAGATCGCCTTTTGATCTTCTGTACTGTTGGAGTTAGTTTCCTTGAAGTTTAAAGCAGTCAGATCATTTTCTCTATTTGATCTTTTGTATTGTCGATTTTGGTCTTCATTTGAAGTTTCATGAAAATCAGATCATTTTTGCCCTTTTGATCCTTTGCATTGTTATTTGCGTAGATGAAGCTATGCCTGCGTTTTTAGACAGGGCATAGGCTCTGCGTTAAATCTTTTAATGAGGTTATGTACTGTAATTAATATTCCTGAATCCTTTTTGCTTTGGCTGGGTTTGTTAGGATTTTTTTTTAACCTAGAAAGAGTTAACCCTGAAAGGCTAACGCTGCCTATGAAGAAAGGAAACCTTAGCAGAGGTTGTATGCACTTTACTATAAATAGAATGGCGACCATATATCGCCCTTTCTATACTATCCTGATGTATGTATATGCCTTGATTAATAGGAAGTCGTCGTGCACCCGTTTCCTGCAGAGCGGTTGATGGATCTCAACCTTGTGTGCTTTTTATCCTTAAACTAGATCTGTTTTTGTGCAGGTCTGGAAATAGATTTCTCCACTGTCTATGTGGCTCTCATAAATGGGTTCCTCCCTTTGCCTGGTGAATCCTTATCGCATTTCTGGAAGATGTTCCTTGTAGCCGAGCGCTTCACCTACCCGCGACTTTTTCCCGAAACCTATGCTTTTGTTATCCATGTTATATCATCTTTATCACGTTCTGGAGTTATATTTTTTATAGTTGAATAATTCATTACCAGCGATATACTATAAAACGTATGTTTTTCATTATCAAGATTTTTATCACGATATGGGAGTTATACTTCATAGTTACGTTTTGGACTAGGATGGATAGGTGGATAAATGGAGCTAATTTAATTATATACTCATCATCATCTTGAGTTAAGGATTATGCTATCCTTCTATGCACTACTTTGTAACTCATCTTATTTACAAGAAACTTGCCTTATATTGTTAGTGATGATATGTATATTATTTTGAAAAAGAAGATGCTTTACACAAAAATAATATGGTATGTTTGAATATCTATTTTTTTGGAAAATAATGGATTTTATATTCCAGAATTTCTTTGCTTGCCCTCATTCAGATTTGTTCATTTGAAGCTTGTTCTGTTACAGTGAACAGTAATAATGTCTAGTGATCTATATGATATTTAATTAGAGAATAGCCACAACATCTCTAATTAATTAATATTATATTTTTGTTTAGGATCACATAAAGAAAGTTTAGACATTGATTGTAATTAATTATACTAAATATAATAAATTTTATCCCACAAGAATTTTTATTATATTTATGTAATTAATTAGGATAAAATATTGAATTATTCATAACTTACCCACAGGAATTATGAATTAATAGTTTTATCATAAAAAATATTTGAATCTGCTTGAATTAAAAATTTAGCCCACAGGCAATTTTTATGTCATTAGATTCAATCTTAAAGCATGAATTTACATTGGTAAAACATGAAGTTTTATTTTGTCTCAATTTTAAAGTAAACATGTGATCTTTATTTTATGCAATTGTACAACCTGCAAATTTCTCTGAAATTCGTTGTGATATCCTTGAACTTAAGGGAGATAACTATAAGGTCTGGAAGGAGAGAATTCTCCTTCATTTGGGATGGATGGACATGGATTATGTTATTAGGAAAGATGAACCACCAGCACTCACCAATACCAGCATTGCAGCGGACATCACGCTTTATGAGCGATGGGAGCAATCTAATTGTTTAAGCATGATGTTCATTAAGACTAGAATTTCAGCTAGTATTCGTGGTTCAGTTGATCAGCATGAAAGGGTCCGAGATTTGCTAAAATCCATTGATGATCAATTTGTCACTTCAGACAAGGCACTAGCAAGCACCCTAATCATGAAGTTCTCATCCCTAAGGCTCACCAGCGTGAAAGGTGTGCACGAGCACATCATGCAAATGAGGGACACTGTGGCTCAATTGAAGAAACTCGAGGTTGAAATATCAAAGTCTTTCTTAGTGCACTACATCCTCCACACCCTTCCGCACCAATATGGACCTTTCAAAATCTCATATAACACACATAAGGATAAATGATCAATAAATGAACTCATGACCATGTGTGTTCAAGAGGAAGAAAGACTGGTGATGGAACTGGGAGGAAGTGCAATGCTGGAAACGCATAGGAAGGGAAAATATCAAGCCAATAAGAAAGGGAAAGGTAAAGTACCTCCCCAAATTGATATTAAGAAGGTTTCCAAGTGTTTCTTCTATAAAAAGAAGGGACACATGAAGAAGGAATGCAAAAAATTTTAGAAATGGCTTGCGGACAAAGGTAATGCAATCTCATTTGTTTGTTATGAATCTAATATGGTCAATGTCAATATTAACACTTGGTGGATTGATTCTGGATCAACAATTCACATTTCGAATTCCTTGCAGGGTTTGCAAAACCTAAGGAAGCCAGTGGGAAGTGAGCAATGCATCTTATTAGGAAACAAGATGGGCTCGCATGTGGAAGCTATAGGAACATGCTATTTAAATTTAAGTAGTGGCTTTGTTTTATAATTAGAAAAGGTCTTTTATGTTCCAAGTTTTTCTAGAAACTTGATTTCAGTTTCAAGACTTGTACATTTTGGATATTCCTTTAACTTTTCAGAAACATCCGTCAGTTTATTTTATAAATTTGATTATGTTGGGAATGGTGTTTTGTTTGATGATCTTTACTGCATTAATTTACAAAACAATGTCACTTATGATTCAATGCATGTTCACACTGGCACTAAAAGATGTGTTATTAATGAAGATTCCTCTAAATTATGGCACCGGAGGTTAGGTCATATCTCCATAGACAGAATTAAAAGATTGGTAAATGAAGGAGTACTTAATACTCTAGATTTCACTGATTTTGAGACTTGTGTGGATTGCATAAAAGGAAAGCAGATCAACAAGTCAAAGAAAGGTGCCAATAGGAGTTCAGACATATTAGAGATCATACATACTGATATATGTAGTCCAGAGATGGACTGACATGGTCAGAGATACTTCATCTCTTTTATAGATGATTACTCACGATATATGTATCTCTACATGCTTCATAATAAGAACGAAGCATTATATGCCTTTAAGATATTTAAGGCTAAAGTAGAGAAACAATGTGGCAAGCAAATTAAGATCGTGAGATCAGATAAAGGTGGAGAATATTATGGTAGATACACAGAAGATGGAAAAGCGCCTGGGCCATTCGCTAAATTTATTCAAGAGCATGGGATTGTTGCCCAATACACCATGCCTAATTCACCCGACTAGAATGGTGTAGCATAAAAAAGAAATCGAACTTTATTGGACATGGTGCGGAGTATGCTTAGCAACTCCAATCTTCCTAAATCCTTGTGGACTGAAGCACTTAAGATGGCAGTGTATATATTAAACCAAGTTCCAACCAAGGCCGTTCCTAAAATGCCATTTGAATTATTGAAAGGTTGGAAACTGAGTTGGCGACATATGCACGTTTGGGGATGCTCGTCTGAAGTGAGAATATATAATCCCCAAGAAAAGAAGATGGAACCAAGGACCATTAGTGGGTATTTCATTGGATATGCTGAAAGGTCTAAAGGTTACATATTTTATTGTCCATCTCACGGCACTAGGATTGTGGAATCAAGAAATGAAAAATTTCTTGAAAATGACTTGATCAGTGGGAGCGATCAAACCAGGAACATAGTTTTCGAGAAGGATCATTCAGAATCTCAACCTTCCACCTCAAGTGATAGATTGGTTATTGTTCACAGCACCCCTCAAGTATAAACTGGTGTTGAACAACCAATTGTTGAAGTTCCACAAGTTGCTGACGATATTCTAGTAGATCAGGTAGTTCAAGAGTTTCCAAGCACTTTTGAACAACGAGTTGAACCACATACTTCTCAAGAAGATAGTGATACAACATTGAGAAGATCTACTAAACCAAGGAGATCAGTAATTCCTGATGATTATGTTGTGTATCTACAAGAATCTGACTTTAACGTTGAAGCCGAAAATGATCCCGAGTCCTTTTCACAAGCCATGAATTGCAAAGAATCAGAATTATGGTACAATGCCATGAAGGAAGAGATGAATTCTATAAAGAGTAATGAAGTCTGGGATCTTGTTGAGTTGCCTAATGGTGCAAAATGCATTGGATGTAAATGGGTCTTTAAGACAAAGAAAGACTCACTGGGAAACATTGAGAGATATAAGGCTATACTTGTTGCTAAAGGATTCACTCAGAAAGAAGGAATCGACTACAAAGAGACTTTCTCTCTTGTATCTAAGAAAGATTCCTTGCTCATTATTATGGCATTAGTAGCCCATTTCGACTTGGAGTTGCATCAAATGGATGTGAAAATGACTTTTCTAAATGGAGATCTAGAGGAGGAGGTTTACATGAAACAACCTGAAGGATTCCCCTCTAGTGATGGTGAGCAATTGGTTTGCAAGCTCAAGAAATCCTTATACGGTTTAAAACAAGCATCCCGCCAATGGTATTTGAAATTCCACAATGTAATTTCTTCTTTTGGTTTTGCAGAAAACATTATGGATCAATGTATATACCTAAAAGTTAGTGGGAGTAAAATTTGTTTTCTTGTTTTATATGTGGATGAAATTTTGCTAGCAACCAATGATAAGGGTATGCTGCATGAAGTGAAACAATTCCTCTCTAAAAATTCTGATATGATGGATATGGGTGAGGCATCTTATGTCATTGGCATTAAGATCCATAGAGACAGATTTCGAGGCCTCTTAGGTTTGTCTCAGGAAACCTATATTAATAAAATTTTAGAGAGATTTCGGATGAAGGATTTTTCACCAAGTATAGCTCCCATTGTGAAGGGTGTTAGGTTCAATTTGAACCAATGCCCGAAGAACGATCTTGAAAGGGAACAAATGAAGAACATTCCATATGCTTCTACTGTCGGAAGCCTAATGTATGCTCAGGTCTACACAAGACCTGACATTGTATTTGTTGTGGGAATGTTGGGACGATATTAGAGTAATCCAGGTATAGACCACTGGAGAGCTACAAAGAAAGTAATGAGGTATCTTCAAGGAACTAAAGACTACATGCTTATGTATAGATGGATGGACAATTTGGAAGTAATTGGCTACTCAGATTCTGACGTTGTTGGATGTGTTGATTCACGCAAATCAACATCAGGATACATTTTTATGATGGTCGGTGGAGCTGTATCATGGAGGAGTGCCAAGCAGACCTTGATTGCCACTTCCACTATGAAAGCCGAGTTCGTCTCCTGTTTTGAGGCTACTTTACATGGTGTATGGATTAAGAGTTTCATTTCTGGGCTTAGGATTATGGATTCTATCTCTAAGCCATTGAGAATGTATTGCGACAATTCAGCTGCTGTTTTTATGGCTAAAAACAACAAAAGTGGGAGTCAAAATAAGCACATCGACATTAAGTATTTAGCCATCAGGGAACGTGTTAAAGCAAAGAAAGTGATCATTGAGCACGTCAGCACTGAGTTGATGATCGTTGATCCTTTGACTAAGGGCATGCCACCGTTTAAATTCAAGGATCATGTAATGAATATGGGAATTGGTTCCATTATGTAGTTTCTCATTGTATGGACAATGTTATTTTTAATAAAATTCTTAATTACTGTGCTGTTTTTTCTCATACATATGTGCACTTTAAGTTAATTTGAGAAAATTCATCTATGAGAACCAAGAATAAACATAAGGTTTATTCATTAAGAAATTGTTGCCACATAAATTAAAATAGCAATCAATACATAGTGATACATGTTAGTTTTTCATCACATTAAGCTAGCATTATGAACTTAGGATCTTTTCACTGAGAGAATAACAAGCACAACAATAAAACATAAGCACATCACAAAAGACAAGAGACACAAAGAGATTTTCCTCGGGGAAACCATAAAGGAGAAAACCCCGCAACTTCCTCTAAGATAAAATCAGCACCAAAATAGTAAGAGATCTCCCAACAGCAGTGGCCTTCTAGTCCCAGTATATTTCCTCCTCCACAAGTGTGCCTCACTTAAGAGAGTGAATGATGTGTTTCACAATGTGAGAAATAGAGAGACTCTCACTCTCTATTTATATTCATCTGTTCACTTGAATTTCCTTTTCACACGTAGGCTCAACCTAATAATTACTACTCGAGCCTACACCTTAATTAGTGTATAATAACTCAAGTGCCCCGAAACTGTGGGGACTTACCTAATGACTTGATATGACTTGATTACATTATTAATCCTCTCGATCGGAACATCGGGGCATGACCACGTGACTCAAATACATAATAGAAACATCCCAGAATAAACATCGGGTTACAATACATAAGATACATAGAAGAATACATTCAGAAGTTACATATACATCAACACTCCCTCTTAACTAGGAAGGTATTCTTTCGACACAATTTTCACTACTGGTCTTCTTCTCTGTATCAGCTGGATCATCTCGTCTTCAAGTCATCTTTGTCTTCAAGTCATCTTCGGATCTGGATCATCTCTCGATCTGGATCATCATCACTGGATCTGGATCATATCTCGATCTGGATCGTCATCACTGGAGCTGGATCATCTCTCGATCTAGATCATCATCGCTGGATCTGGATCATCTCTCGATCTAGATCATCATCGAACATCATCACTGGATATGGATCATCTCTCGATCTGGATCATCATCACTGGATCTGGATCATCTCTCGATCTGGATCAACATCACTGGATCTAGATCATCTCTTGATTTGGATCAACATCACTGGACTGGATCTGGATCATCACTCGATCTGGATCTGGATCTGGATCATCTCTCGATCTGGATCATCACTGCTGGATCATCATTACTAGATCTGGATCATCGCTCGATCTGGATCAACACTGGTGCTATCTCATGATTCTTCTCGTCATAGGAAGTTCTACAGAGCCAGCCCTTTTTCATGCTGGTTGTAGGCCTACCCTCATGTAGGTCTTCACCCAGCACTTACATCTGACCTGCTCGTCAGAAAGGCACGCCCAGCACTCACATTCACCAGCATGATAGGACACACCTACTATCATCTGTGAAATGGCTCAGCACTTACAACCACCAGCATGATAGGACACACCTACTACCATCTGTGGAAAGGCTCAGCACTTACAGTCACCAGCATGGTAGGACACACCTACTACCATCTGTGAAAAGGCTCTGCACTTACAATCACCAGCATGGTGGGACACACCTACTACCATATGTGAAAAGGCTCTGCACTTACAATCACCAGCATGGTAAGACACACCTACTACCATCTGTGAAAAGGCACTGCACTTACAGTCACCAGCATGATAGGACACACCTACTGTCATCTGTGAAATGGCACAGCACTTACAGTCACCAACATGATAGGACACACCTACTATCATCTGTGAAATGGCACAGCACTTACAGTCACCAACATGATAGGACACACCTACTATCATCTGTGAAATGGCACAGCACTTACAGTCACCAGCATGATAGGACACACCTACTCTCATCTGTGACAAGGCTCAGCACTTACATCCATCCAGGCGGGAACACATCCTGCTCACAATGATGGAAGGGCATGCACTCATATCTGATCATGAGGGGAGCACATCCCAACAATCATATCAGAATGGCCCCCAGTCCTCCTCGACTGAGCTACCTGGTAACTGACCAGGTGCCTCCATTCTCCTAGAGAATGGCAGTTTCCCTTACATCCGACCTACTCGTAGGAATGGCCAACACTCATATCTGACATGGAAGGAACTTAATCCTTTAGCCATGAGCAGAATGGTTCAGCCCTTACATCTGACCAAGTGGGAACACATCCCTCTATCACATCAGAATGGCTACTTAGTTCTTACACTGAGTGTTCCTGGTAACTAACCAGGTGCCTCCATTCCTAGAATGGCAATTACTCTTACATCTATCCTGCTTGACAGAATGGCCAGCACTCATATCTGACATGGAAGGGAGCAACCCTACCACCATGACAGAATGGCTCAGCCCTTATATCTGACCTACTCGTCAGAATGGCTATGGATCTCAGCACTCATATATGACATGGAAGGAACCAATTCTCTCACCATGACAGAATGGCTCAGCCCTTACATCTGACCATGGAAGGAACTAATCCTCTCACCATGTCAGAATGGCTATGGGTCTCATCACTTTCTTTGGGAGGAAGCCTCGATCTGGAGAACACCAAGTCTCTCTCTGAAGTACTCGAACTTCAGCATAGCCAATGGCTTCGTCAATACATCAGCTATCTGTTCCTCCATCGCAACATACAGGAGCTTCACTGCTCCTCTCTGCACCATATCCCTGATATAGTGATACTTGATCTCGATATGCTTCGACTTGTCATGAAACACTGGATTCTCTGACAACTTCATGCAACTCTAGTTGTCACAATGTATACAAGTAGCATCTAACTGGAGATCAAATATATCAAACAGTAGCTTCCGCAGCCATACTGCCTCACAACTAGCTGAACAAGCTGTGACATACTCTACTTCAGCCGTACTCAGTGCCACACAGGATTGCTTCCTGCTAAACCAAGAGATCACACTTGATCCCATACTGAAGAAACATCCCGAAGTACTCTTCCTGTTGATGGCACTGCCTGCCCAATCTGAATCAACATAACCTTCCAGGTTAATCTTCTGATTCGCATCGTACTTGAGCCCATAATCAATTGTACCCTTTAGGTACCTCAGAATATGCTTTGCAGCAGTCAAGTGAACACTTCTCGGATTTGTCAGGTACTGGCTCAAGGTGTTCACAACAAAGCAAATATCTGGTCTCGTGTTCGTCAGGTACATCAATGACCCAATCATCTGATGATACATCGTAGCATCAACCATCTCTGATGAAGCATCACTCAATAGCTTCAGGTTCGATTCCATAGGTGTAGCCATAGCCTTGCAGTCCATCATCCTGAACCTTTTCAGGATCTCTACTGCATACTTCCCTTGTCCAAGGAAGATTCCATCTGTACTTTGCCACACCTCCATACCTAGAACAGTAGTGCATCGACACATAACAGGAGCATCATTGGTCTTCCACCTTCAACCTTGGATCAAAGGTTGGAATCCACTTTACTCTCAGTAAAGCCTAGAATCATCAGTAATCTGCCCATCCTGTCGTACCATGTCGAACCTCAGGATCTTCTGAAATCACTCCCTTTGAAGCGGAGCATCATACTCCCTCTGTCTTTCGTACTCTATGCACTGAAACATTCTGTACTGGAGTGACAAGTAGTATCCCTCTAGGATCACTGGATACTAAGATCCTCTATCTTGAACTTCTTCAAAAGTTCATATTGCACCCATCTGTGAGCTTGTCATCCTCTATCAACCTTGTAGCAAAGGTTAAGATATTCATCAAGCTCATCATGTATGTGTTATCCCATGGGTGTCTTCTGAACTTGTACAAGGCCTTCTTTCATTTGCACACATGATTATGCATGTCATGTGACTTCACTTCTATTAGCTGTAAATGTTTCTTCGTAGACTATGCCTTCTCTTCGTGAGAAGCCTCATACTACGAATCTTTCTTTGTATCCCACGATGTTTCCATCTACTGCATGATGGAACTATGAACTTCTCTTCAGGTCTCGATACTACGCCCTGACATCATTCTTCTTGAACTATTCTTCCATTTCTTCTTAGTTACTTCTTCTTGTCTGGAAGGTTCTGCATCAATGATGTCACTGCATTCATCATATTATTCTTTGTCTTGAAATGTCATCACTTGTTCTTCGGAACAATTCTTCATTCTTCTTTGCTTGTAGGTGATTATGTATGCGATCTTTCCTACAAGACAAATACATTTGTATGGTTAGAACATTTCATAAAGAATATTCATACTGGCAAATACTTATGCATAAATATATGATCATGCAACTACTTTAGCCAATACAACATTCATCCATATCTCACTGAAACTTTCTAGATGCCTTCCATCTCTACCAGGACAACATTGAGATTGTGCACTAATCCAATATGTCAGCAAAGAGGTTTCATTCTAGATAAGTAGCAACGGAGAATTTGTATAGCCCCATGAGCTACTTACCCATCACATGCATATTAAGGGTATTTTGTCATTAATGCAAACATCCTATCATGCATAATACAATAACTGAATATAAACAAATGCATAACAAAATAATATAATGAAATGACAATTGAATACTTATCTTTATTTGTTTCAAGGGTAGATTCCTTCTTGAGCCTTCAGCTTCATCGTCTTCTTCAAAAAAAGCTAAGGTGGATAAGAAGTTCTTCAAGAGTTGAGTTCTTCATATTCCTCATTGATTGAGGGATCTGCTTTGGATGGCGATATCTTGATCTTCAATTGCTCCCATCTTCTCTTCTCTTCTTATGATTCAAGCTTCTTCTTCTTCCCAAATTTTGCTGAAAGTAATCACTTCCTTCTGGAACACATTCCTTGAATGAATGAATCCCACGATCCTGGGAGGCCATTCAAGGTGGCCATCATCACTTCCGCATTCTTCACTTTTTCTTTCACCGCTTCAAGTTGTTCTTTGATTTGAGAGACTCTTATGACTGCATGGTATCTGCATTATGGATCTTCACATTCTTCAACTGGTTTCTTTAAGTCATATTCTGATTTTGTTCTTCCCTTCAAATAGCTTGAAATTCTGGAAGACCTTCAACAGCTTTGCTTGCAAAAGGTAGTGCTCTATAATGCCAAAGCTCATTTGGCTCTACTGTGTCATGGATCAAGGCTTGTTCTGGATATCCCTTAAATTTGTACAGGCCTCCTTCTTGTTCTTCAATCACTACCACATCATCGATAGTCTTTCCTTTTGGCCATATGATGACTTGACCATCTATGAATGCAGCCCGCATTCCTTTTGCATCAATGCTGAAATGGAGAGAAGGTTCTTCTTCAATCCTAGCACAAACAATACTTCTTTCATTGTTAGAGACTTACTAGAGTCTATCTTGTATGAAGATTCCCCACTACTTGTTATTGGATATTGGTAGTCATCTCCTAGTTTCACCTTGTGAGGTGATTCATGTTCTGACAGTCTTACAAAGGATTCCTTGAATCCCGTCATATGTTTGGAAGCCCCACTGTCTATAAGCCAATCATCACTTCCATGAGTAATGTTACCTATGAGAGCTGATATCAGAACATATTCATCCTTGCTTGAAGAATCTTCACTTTCATATCTGGATCTCTTTCTGGATGGTTCATCATCCTCTGCAGCATGAGCATGATGTCTTCTTTGGCCTTGAACAAGTTCTTCTTGTGAAAGGCTTCTAACCTCGTCTCCCTCTGAAACTGGAACCTCTATACTCAGGTAGGTGTCCAATCCAGTTTCTTCAGAGAGATCAGATACTTCCAGGCTTGGAAGTTGTCAACTTCCCCAAGCTTGTCACCAAGATGATGTGATATATCATATTGAAATGAGAACCTCAAATGGAAATATCAAAGGATTAGATCTTACCGATTTGAGGTGTTCGTCCTTGTCCCGGAGTTCGCTGATCTAGGGTTTGTCACAGAAACCCTAATTTTAAAAACTTGGAATCTTTCAGATCTTATTGGATAAAGAGATAGATCTCTTCAAATGGAGTTGTCCAATGTACTCCTTTTCTGAAAACATTGGAGGGAAGCTCCCGGAACAGGAAGCCCTAATTTTCCAATTTCTTCTGCAGAAATGCTTGTTACTGTTTCTGTGATATCTTTGAAATTACTACTCCTATATGTCTAAAATTTCTCACTGAGGTAACCTTGCATGTGCCGGATCCAACACCGTATGTTTCATCAGAATTGGTTTCACCATTTGGGATTTATGATCATTTTACCAAGGTGACTTGTTACAGGACTGTTCAGAATAGTGAAGTTGTACGGCATGCCACATGTCACTGGTTCATTTTCTGGGTCTGATATTCAGAAAAATAAAATTACAGTCCGTTCCCTTTCTGGAACATCTTCAAGAATTCCATTTGGACCTCTGTAGCTCAATATATTGCATATCTCCCCAGAAGTCCTGTTCAGGGATGAATTCTGGAAGAGGCTGGAACCCTAACTTGGAGAGATCATATCTCCTGAAGTATAGAGAATATGAGTCTGATTTTTGGACACAGGCTTCATCAGGACTTTATATTTGGCCCCTGAAATTTTCCGCTTCTGAGACTTTGCCAATCTTGGAATATAGCGACTGTACCAAAATGTAGCAGTTTTAGTATTTAGGGTTTCTCCTAGCTCAGGGTCAAACTAGGGTTTGACTTTCCTAGAGTTTTACCCAACCAAATTTCTTGATCCAGGTCTCTAAACTTCGTTTTTGAAGACTGGAATAACCCTATGCTGGTCTCACTCAAAAATTCATCTTCTGTAGAAAGCCCTAATTTTCGCATCGAAGACTGAAAATGCTCGGAATCAAATTCCGCTTCGACAGAAAGATGCGCCCTAAGGAGGAGAGTTGTTCCACCTTACTTTTGCTGAAAATCCATGGAGGAAGATCCACAAACTAGGAAGCCCTAGTTCCTGTAGCTGCACAATGTCTTCTTCTCAGGTTAGCTCTGATACCATTTTAGTTTTTCATCACATTAAGCTAGCATTATGAACTTAGGATCTTTTCACTGAGAGAATAACAAGCACAACAATAAAACATAAGCACATCACAAAAGACAAGAGACACAAAGATATTTTCCTCGGGGAAACCATAAAGGAGAAAACCCCGCAACTTTCTCTAAGATAAAATTAGCACCAAAACAGTAAGAGATCTCCCAACAACAGTGGCCTTCTAGTCCCAGTATATTTCCTCCTCCACAAGTGCGCCTCACTTAAGAGAGTGAATGATGTGTTTCACAATGTGATAAATAGAGAGACTCTCACTCTCTATTTATAATCATCCATTCACTTGAATTGCCTTTTCACACGTAGGCTCAACCTAATAATTACTACTCGAGCCTACACCTTAATTAGTGTATAATAACTCAAGTGCCCCGAAACTGTGGGGACTTACCTAATGACTTGATATGACTTGATTACATTATTAATCCTCTCGATCGGAACATCGGGGCATGGCCACATGACTCAAATACATAATAGAAACATCCCGGAATAAACATCGGGTTGCAATACATAAGATACATAGAAGAATACATTCCGAAGTTACATATACATCAACAATACATGGAAGGTAATACTTGTCCTAAGAGGACTTATCGCCATGATTCTTGTATCTATTACTTAATACAGATTGTCCATAGGTTTTAAGATGAGACATTAAGTTTGGAAGTATGGACCAAGTGGGAGAATGTAAGCTCCCGCGTCTGGCAGGCGGTTCATCATCCTTTCAGCAGCTTCTCAAGATCTTTAATGGTTCATTGGTTTGGCAACCGTTTTCTTTCCTGGGAGCTTTTGGAGTGGTCCATCACCTAAATTTGTGGAACGTTCGACACATAGCCATGAGAAGCTTGATGGGAGCTTGGCTATTTAAAACCCCTGTTGGTCCCCAAGCTCACTATCTCAATCCCCTTCAGTTTTACACCATCAAGAAGGAGAAAGCAGAGCTTGGAAGTGTCGTACAGGAAGCTAAACCTTGTGGAACAGGGAAATCTTCTACAGCAAGACAAGTAGCATCAACGGCTGGAGGTATGATCTATTGGTATTGCTATTTCGATTCTGTTTCAGTTTATTATTCCACATTGTTTAGAATCGGAATTTTGCCTAACAACGTGTCCCAAACACAAATGGTGTTATTAGTTTTCAACTGTTTTGTCTTCCATGGACATGAGGGATTGTTGGTATTTCCTTGGCATCCCAAGGAAGTCTGCATAAGATGGTTGTAGCCAATCACTGGGTATTCCTCGAATGTTAGCCCATTGTTCAGATATCCATTCCCCGTCTGCACACCAAGGTTTAGTTGGGTTTTAGAGATGTTACAGAGCATACTTGTGTCTCTCGTCGCATAAATCTCTTCCTCTGCAAATCATAGTCGCACACATTGTTCATTGTTCTTGATCACCATTAGTAAATCAAGAACCAGTTAATGATTAAAAAACACAAACTTTAGGGTGTGAGTTTATATATTAAGAGTATGGAGCCCATCAAATCTTAACAATTCAATTGCAGATGCGTTCAAACAAAGCCTCAAAATGAAATTTCTCACCTATTTCCCTCACTTGCACCACGGTTTTTACTGCCATCGGTCAAAAGCTTAGGTTGGAAATTTTCCCGTTTCCTATGACCTGAACGGGCACTCTATCCTAGATTGTGTATAAGGCTTGATGGAGAGAAGGGTACTAAGTTATATATCCAAATTCATGGGCTTGAGTGAAGCTCACAAATGATTCTTCTAAACCGGAGTCGTCTTTCAGATCCAGAGTGACCAACCGCTTGAACATCTTCTCCACTTTAAACGTCAGTTGTGAGATGACACCCAGCACTCCCAGAGACACTCGGGCGGCCTTCAAATCCTCGTCATTCTTTGTCCAATGGAGGAGCTTTGCATATCTTTCATTCGCAGGCGCAGGAACAACAAGGCTCATGGCCACCACATAGTCATGGATTCCACTGCCCTTTCCCCACAACCCACTCCAGTGGGCTGCCATGCTAACGACGCTGGCCAGAGAAATAAAATCCCAGCCGGTTGCTTGTGGAAATGCAAGATCCTTTGACGCAAGCCTGTCAGTGAGTTTCCTCAGCTCTACCCCGGCATCAACAGTAACAGTCATCGATTTCTCATCCACCGTGATATGAGAATTGTAATCCCGAGTACTGATAACAACCCCTCCAT
The DNA here is from genome assembly GCA_001517045.1 of Pseudotsuga menziesii. Classification (NCBI taxonomy): domain Eukaryota; kingdom Viridiplantae; phylum Streptophyta; class Pinopsida; order Pinales; family Pinaceae; genus Pseudotsuga; species Pseudotsuga menziesii. The sequence continues at coordinate 68,740 of LPNX010524745.1, read as the reverse complement.
CTCCACCAGGGCAGGCAAAACGATTGAGGGAATGAGATCCAGAACTTATAACTTTCATCTTTCTCCCTTTCTTTACTGCATCAGTAACTTCTGTGAGGAGCTCATCCTCAGTCGTAGGGAAAAAAGCCTTTGCAACCTTGCAGGAATTTTCACCCTCCCAGATGCCGTGAAAGTTGGTGAGATGGAAGCCCTTGGAAGTGCATTGAAATGGAGGTGGCGGACATACAGCTGAGCAAACATAGATTTGCAATGAAACTATAAGAATGACTGCCCAACTATTATTCGCCATTGCTTGATTCAAAAATATGAGACTGCACGAACTCGGAGCCTCAATTATACAACTAGAGTTGGGAAGCAAAATCGTCAACGTTGGCGGCCAAGTTCGTCAAGTCCGGCATATTTTCGTGACCTGTCCGACGAAAATTAGAGGGACGACCATCATTGGGAACCGTGTCGAAAACCGACCTCGAAGAAAGACGTCTTCGACGTAAAGATTTTTAAAAACATGTGGATGATTCTTATTGGGCAGAGGGACGACCATCATTGGGAACCGTGTCAAAAACCCGACCTTGGAGAAAGACGTCTTCGACCTAATTAACCTTTCTACAATAAGCGGTTTAAGCATATTTTGATGTTTGCTTTCTTTTTAAGGAGTTGTCTTTCATAAAACTTCACAGCGGTTTAAGCATATTTTGAGGTTTGCTTTCTTTTTAAGGAGTTGTCTTTCATGAAACTTCACACGGTTGTTGTATGGTTATAAAGATAACGTAATTGGCTGTGAAAATTAAAAATGTCATAAAATTTGTTTTCTAATGTTTTTTTTAAATATAAAAAATAAATATAGTAATGATAAAAATAATTAATTTTATAATTTTTTTATTTTCTTAAAATTCTGAAAAATAATTTAGAATTTATATTTAATGTTTCTTTTAAATATAAAAAATAAATAGTAATGATAAAAATAATTAATTTTATAAATTTTTTCCTTAAAATTTTGAAAAATAATTTGAAATTTGAAATTAAAAAACTCAAATATCATAACAGATTACAATTGACTATAACCTAACATAATATCATAACAATTTACAATTATTATATATGGTCTGATAATTTGAAATTTGAAATTAAGAAACTCAAATATCATAACAAACTACAATTACCATAACCATAACGTAACATGGTATGATAACAAATTACAATTACCATATATGGTATTAATGCAATCCATCGTTTCTTTTAATTAACCTTAATTAACATTAATTAACCTTTCTATTTTGTGAGGTGTTCAAATAATTAACCTTTCTACACTAAACGATTCAAGCGGTTTTATATTTTAAGGTTTCCTTTCTTTCTAAAAAGTTGTGCTTCATGAAACTTAACATGGTTGTTGTATAGTTCTAAAGAGAGGGTAAATGAAACTTCACATGGTTGTTGTATGGTTACAAAGATAGGATAATGGGCCGTGAATGGAATTTGTTTTTTAATGTTTTTTTTTATATGAAAAATAAATTTATTAGTGATGAAAATAATTAATTTTATAAAAAATAAATTTTTAATTTTTAAGAAAAAATTATTGAAAAGTAAAAACAAAAGTATTAAAAAGATTTTAGATGAATTTGTTAATAATAATTGAACCGATCTAAAATAATTTTTTGAAAATGAATATTGTATCTTTTGAAAATAAAAATTAAGAACAAAATAGTTTAAACAATCATCCCTTGAAAATTCAAACCAATATTCATGGAATTGAAGTGCTTTCAATAAATAAAAAAACCAACAAAGAAAACAAGATATTGACAATTACGATATTAATGCTTAATTTTTGTCAAAATTGAGTTAAATGGACTTGTAATTTTTTTTTAAGTTACTTAATCTTCTTGTGTCATTTCCAATTAGATTGTGGTGAAACATGACCAGAAAAAATATATATAATATTTAAATTATGATAAATGGCTTTTTCTCGTTCAAATTCCATTTTTTATTTCATAAATAGATTAAGGACCTTTAAAAAAATCACATAAAACATGTTCAAATTGATATCTCAAAAAGTTTTTTACAAAATAATTGTTATATAAATTTTTTATTTTTTCAGAAAAGGGTACTGCTAAAAAGGAAAGCATAGATTAAGGACCTTTAAAAAAATCACATAAAACATGTTCAAATTGATATCTCAAAAGGTTTTTTACAAAATAATTGTTATATAAAATTTCTATTTTTTCAGAAAAGGGTACTGCTAAAAAGGAAAACATAGAAACATGTTCAAATTGATATTTCTAAATATTTTTTCCAAAGTTATTATATATTAAATGTTTATTTTTTAGAAGAGGGTACGCCAAGGAAGAAAGCATGGAGGGTGATAATCCAACATATTCATTTTTCTATCTAAAAATTTGAAAGGAACTAGATTTAGCAATTGATGCTACCTCTATTAAGTTGAATTTTCTTATATCTACAATATGTCATTAAGTTAAGTTACCTTAAAATCAATAGGAGATAATATCCTTCAAATATTTTATAGATAAATACTCTCACTACTACATAGAGGAGAGATTTAAAATAATTTTAGAGTAAATGGTTTTAACTTAGACAAAAATGTTACTTCGGAAGATATTTTGATATATATTATTATTGTATTTTATTGTACTTCCATCATAAATGTTATTGAAAACTCTAACATGGTATCAAAGCCACTTTGAAAGAAGACATTGTGCACCAACGAAAAACTAGGGCTTCCTAGCTCAAGGCCTTCTCTCCACATATCATCATAAAAAGAGGGCTAGGCTAACTCACCCTAAGAGGGTGCATATATTGGAGGAAGAAAAATCAAGTTTGAAGAATTTTCATTTTTGACTTCGACACTATTACCGGGAGAAAACTAGGGCATCAATATTTTGGAGTTTTCCTCCATCAATTTGAAAAAAAAAAGAGTACATTGGGCAACTTGCCTTGAAGAGGCACATCTTCCAGACCAAACAAAAGTTTGAAATTCCTACTTTGGAAAATTAGGGTGTCTTTGACAAACCCTAAGCCAGCCAGCTCTAGAACTAGGTTGGACACCTCAAATTGGTAAGACCTAAATCTCTGTTATTTTCATTTGAGGTTCTCATTTCAAAATGACTCACCACACCCAGCTTGATCATAAGCTTGGAGAAGCTAACAACTTCTAAGCATGGAAGTATAGGATATCTCTTATCCTTGAAGAAAATGATTTAGACAAAAATATTAGTGAGGAAGTTCCATCACCAAAGGGAGATGAAGCCAAGGCTATACACAAGAAGAACTTGCTCAAGGCCAAGAGAATTATTGCAGATTCTATTAAGGATCATCTCATTCCTTACGTGTCATCATTGAAGACACCCAAGGAAGTGTTTGATGCTTTGACGGAGTTATTAGAAGGGAAGAACATCAATCGAAAGATGACATTAAGGAACCAACTCAATAATGTGAAGATCCAAAATATAGAGACCATGCAATCCTACTTCACAAGGGTTGCTCAAATCAAGGAACAACTTGAAGCAGTTGAAGAAAAGGTAGAAGAAGGAGAGATCAGTGTGACCACCTTGAATGGCCTCCCAAGATCATGGGACTCATTCATTCAAAGAATATGTGCTAGAAAGACTTTGATCAGTTTCAACAAACTATAGGAATAATGCACTCAAGAATAAGCTCAACTAATAACAAGAGAAGAGAAGATGGGAGCAACTTATGATCAAGCTCTCACAGTTCACACTAGAAGAAATCACAACATGAGGGAGGAACACCATCACAGAAGACAAAGGAGACCCAAAATAGATCTATCCAATGTTAGATGTTACACATGTGATGAGAAGAGACACTACTCTAGAGATTGTCCCAGAAACAAAGGTTCCTCCAACAAGAAGTCTAACAAGAAAAGACATCATGCTCACACCACTAAAGATGGTGAACCAACAAAGAAAATAACCAGAGAATACAGAGTTGATTCTTCAAGTGATGAAGAATATGTCTTAATCTCTACGGGCACTATCACACATGGAAGCAATGATTGGCCTGTAGATAGTGGAGCATCCAAGCACATGACGAGATACAAAGAATCATTCATCAATCTATCTAAGCATGAGTCACCTCACATAGTGAAACTTGGAGATCATTATCAATAGCCCATAAAAGGAATTCGAGAAGCTTCCTACAAGATAGACTCCGACAAATCTTTGACAATGAAATATGTTCTATATGTTCTAGGATTAAAGAAGAATCTTCTCTCCATCTCAACACTAGATGCAAAAGGAATAAGAGTTGGATTTGTTGATGGCCAAGTCCTAATGTGTCCAAAAGGAAATACAATAGATGATGCAACAAATATTGGAAAGCAAGAGGGAGGCTTGTATAAGTTGAAGGGACCGCCTGAACAAGCATTGGTTCATGACTCCATAAAACCAAGTGAACTATGGCATAGAAGGATTGCACATTTGCACTACCTATTGCAAACCAAACCGTTTTAGGAATTCCAGAAATCCAAACAAAAATGAAGGCATTTGCAAGGAATGTGGGCAAGGAAAGAATGTAAAGAAGGTGTTTCCCAACAGGGAAAGCAAAGAAAAAGGAATGTTGGAGATAGTTCACTCAGACATATGCGATCCCATGTCTTCCAACTCACTAAGCGGATATGTATATTATGTTTCTCTTATAGATGACTTCTCCCGTAAGACTTGGATCTACTTTTTGGAAAGTAAAAATGAAGTATTTAGCAAGTTCAAGGAATTCAAAGCCTTGGTTTAAAATCGCATTGAGAGGAATATCAAGACCCTACGGTCATATAATGGTGGAGAATTCAACTCGAAAGAATTCAAGGACCTGTGTAGGGAATATGGGATTAAGAGGGAATTGAGCACTCCCTACAACCCTCAATAGAATGACATTGCAGAATGAAAGAACATAATGATAATGGAAGTAGCAAAGCAATGCTACATGACTAGGATCTTTTGATGCACTTATGGGAAAAGATAGCAAGGACAGTTGTATATGTACATAACCATACACTGCATTGAGTATTAAGCAATAAGACTCTCGAAGAAGCTTTCTCAAGTGAGAAACCAAAAGTCAACCATCTCAGGATATTTGGTAGCCCAGTATACATACACATTCCAAAGGAAAAGAAAACCAAGCTAGATCATTCAGGAAGAAAGGGAATATTCATGGTATACAACGACACTTCAAAATGCCACTGACTATACTTCTCAGGATTTAAGAAGATCGACATCAGCAAATACATAACCTTCAACAAAGACTCAACATACCTCAGATCAAGAAAACTACCTATTAAAGACATTGAAGAACATGAAGCAACCAGATTCAGAGACACTGCAATGGAAGAAGCAACTCTAGAATATCATGAAGACCACAACATGGCAGAACCAAAAGACCCTGTAGAACCTCTTTGTGAGATGAACCTCCCACTGTTGGAGACATTTACCACCTTACACACTCTTTTTGGTCAATTTGGCCTAGTTAACACACTATCCTAAATATTATTGGCTTAATTAACATCAGTGGAGCATTAAATGTCATCAGCTAGATCACATCCACGCCTACCTTCACTCAAGGAGGCTAACTTAGCCTTCTCTTACATTCGGGGAGGCTAACTGGAGCACTCTGGGGGTGATCTGAGTGATATTAATGCACCTAATTGCTAACTGATGGTTACAATCAGTTAAACAGGGTAGTGAAGGCGCCTCCAACCACTTTTAATGGTCAGTTACACTTCAGTTAACCTCATCGGGGTTCATTGGAGTCATTGAAGCACTACCACTTGATGGTTGGCTTGATGTGACATGTGTCTGATCTCTTTTAGTTAAGACTCAGTCATTTATTGCACTCCGACTTTAGTTAGGGCTCAGTTGAGCCAATTAGGGTTTTGATCAGTGGTTAACTTGAGTGTTGACTATGGCTTACATTCAATTAAGCTAGATTCACTCATTCAATTTGAATGAACTCCTTAGGAATTTGAATTGCTTCTCATTCATGCTTGTAGCATGACATTCTAATGTAATTATTCATTCTTTATTGAATATACAGAGCGGCTACTCATTCCGTAGTCTGATTTACACCATTTCATGAGTTATTTGTTAATTAATATCTGATGAGACTATTGTTTAGTCCCTAGATCACTATGCAAGATTATATGGTATCATAGCTCATGACGGGATGAAGCTCTATCTCTCAAAAACAAGCTTTTTGACAGATTTCTGCATGAAAATTGAGCAATAGCTCAAAAATCTAGCACTGCACTAGAAGCCAAGGCTTACCACTTAATACCCCAAGTAAAGAACTTGTTGATCAAGCTTGCTTGATTGACTATGCTGGGTGTGATGAAAGCCTAAAATGTGCAGGTTGTCCGACCTTACATTGCCCTTTCTATAGTGATTTTCAGGTTTTCTATAGGTGAAGCATTCACTCTAGTAGATCCAGATGGCCTCCTCAGTATATATTTTGACTCCATACAATTTCCACTCATGGAAAGGAGATAAGGAGATTCAGCTGCACTCCAGAGGACTTTATAGAGTCACCATGGACACTAAAGATGATCCTGGTTCTACAATAGATAAATCAAGATTTTTGAACTAGAAGGATGAAGCATTTAGGTTCTTGTGCCTCTCTATTTCCTGAGATCTTCTTTTCCATCTTGCAGGATTGAAGACTCCAAAAGAAATTTGGGACAAATTGGAAGCCCTATATGGAAAGCAAGATGATTTGAGAGTTTACTAGCTTGAAAATGAATTGATGTCTCTCCAGCCCTCCAATTTTGAGACCATGAATGACTTTTTCACAAATTTCAAGCACACTGTTTTACTCTTAAAGAAATGCAAAGAGGAGAAGGTGGATGATCAGCTCATCCTCGCCATACTCTCCAAAATTGGAGCTGATTATTTAATTTTTGTCTCTACATTCCGTGCGGGGAAGCTCACAACCCCTAGATGGAAGATGCCTACACTCAATGCCTTCATTGAGTCCCTAACAAGTGAACACGATAAGCTTGTCCATATGGGGATCATCAAATCCTCCTGTGATCAAGCCCTCCATGTCTCGGGGCCCAAAGATTTGAAGGGTAAAGGAAAGTAGCATAAGAACACAAAAACTAAATTCAAATCTCCTAATCCTAGAGTTGAAAACCAACAGCATGATGAGTCTTCTGACTCAAGGAAGAACAAAGGGAAAGGGAACCATGGAAAGGAAAAATTCAAGTGTTCATATTGTAGGAAGGGCTTCCACCCTGAACATGCCTGCATGAAGAATAAGCTTGATGAAGAACCCTCTCTCCTTGAGAGAAATCACATCAATATTTCGGAAAGCTTTCAGAGGAGAGATCAGCAAGATCGAGAACCACAGCATGAAAAAGGTCATGCCCTCATGGCAGGCACTTCAAAGTCCAAGGCACTCTTGATTGATTCTGGAGCTTCAAACCACATGATGGCTGAAAGAGACTCCTTTTCATCCTTGGAGATCGGAAAATCCATCCCCATCCACATGGGAGATGACTCCACCATCATTTCAGAAGGACAAGGTACAGTTGATCTTGAGAATGGCTATTTTTCAAATGTTTTATATGTACCGTCTCTGGAATCAAATCTCCTAAGTGTATATCAGATGACACATACAGGAGTTCCTAAGAGATTTTCTTTCAGCCCAAATTATGTTGAGATAATGGAACTTGCATCCAGGAAACTCATTGCTAAAGGCCTTGTAAACCATCATGCAAAAGCTTATGAGTTCTCCCACTTTGTGCCAGATGCAAAGCCCATCACTATGCTAACTCATGGAAATGAGGTTAGTAGGCTGTGGCATGAGAGGTTTGGCCATCTTAATTTCAAATATTTGCAACAATTACAGAAAAAATCCATGGTTGAAGGCCTCCCGGTCATCAAGGAAACCAATGGAATTTGCAAGGGCTGTGTGATTGGAAAACACCCTGAGCACAAGTTCGATCGGGGGAAGGCAAACCAAGCTACATGCATATTGGGGTTGATACATTCTGATATCAGTGGTCTTATGCCTGTCACATCCATGAATGGATAAATGTATCTTCTAACTTTTATTGATTATTTTTCAAGGTACACATGGGTCTTCTTTCTAAAAAAGAAGTCTGAAGTATGTGAAAAATTTTCTGAACTCAAGGCCTTGATCGAAAATGCCTTTGGGCTTAAGATCAAGCTCTTGAGATCTGATAATGGTGGGGAGTATGTCAGTAATGAGTTTCTACACATATTCTCCCAAAGTGGTATTCAGGTCCAACATTCAATTCCCTACACTCCCCAACAGAACGGAGTAGTGGAAAGGAAGAATTGGTCTCTCAAGGAGATGACCACCTGTATGTTGGAATCAAATAATTTGGCTGCAAATTTGTGGGCTGAAGACATACATGCTGTGGAATAAATTCAGAATAGGGTTCCAAACTCATCCATGAAATGGAATACCCCTTTCAAAACATACTTCAGACACAAGGCAGATGTGTCAAACCTACGGGTGTTTGGGTCCACTGCATGGGCCCGGATTCCACTTGATAAAAGAAGGGTTTTGAAACCGCATAGCATGGAATGTCTGTTTATTGGGTATCCTAATGAATCAAAGGGTTTCAAGCTGCTGGATATCAAAACAAAATAGATCATCATAGAGAGAAGTGTCAAGTTCGATGAGCCTCTTTAGGAGGTGGAACTAGTGAAGGAGAAAACTGTTGAATTTCCTTCCTATTCTACTGAATATTTGGATGATGAAATTGGGGGTGATGACCCTGATTTGGATCCTCTAATTTATGATATCAGTGTGCAGCAATCATCTGATGCTGAATCAGAACCTAAAGTGCAAAATCATCTTCCCACATGGGCCCGATAGACACTCTCCTCCGTAGGAGATAACATTGGAAATTCAGATGATCCAAATAGAACCCGGTATGATTTCCAAAGAGCAGGTGTTGTGCTCTCTTGTCCTGGTAATTTGCTGTCCAAAACTTGATATTTGATGATTAGTTCAGATCCAAAATCTTACTACCATTCTCGGAAGGATCTGAGATGGCAAGTTGCCATCGATGAAGAGATGAATTCTCTTTAGAAAAACACTACTTGGGAACTAGTTTCTCTTCCTTCGGGAAGGAAATTGGTTCAATGCAAGTGGGTGTTTCGAAACAAGGTTGCTACTGATGGAAGCACCTGAAAATATAAGGCAAGGCTGGTGACAAAAGGTTTCTCTTAGGTCCAAGGCGTGGACTACCATGAGACCTTTGCACTGGTTACAAAAATGGACTCCATCAGCCTAGTTTTGGCAATTTTGGCATCCAAGCACTGGGAAGTGCATCATATGGATGTTAAGTTAGCCTTTCTACATGGAGATATTCATGAGGAGATATACATGAACCAGCCTGAGGGCTACATCATTGATCCATCTTTGGTTTGCAAGCTAAAAAAGTCATTATATGGGTTAAAACAGGCCCCAAGATAGTGGTATTCCAAGATGGATGCCTTCCTTCTCTCACAAAAATTCCAAAGGTGTAGATCAGATCCAAATGTGTATTTACAGCAGTATGATAGTCATATAATTATTATTGTTTTATATGTTGATGACTTACTGATCACAGGTAGCACAGTTGACTCCATTTCAGCCATCAAAACTGCTCTCCATAATGCCTTTGAAATGAGTGATTTGGGGATCCTAAAACAATTTTTGGGGCTTGAAATTGAGCAAAATTATGATGGGATAATGGTCACTCACTCAAAATACATGTTAGACCTGTTAGTCAAGTTTAACATGGATGAATGTAGGCCTGCACCATTCCCTTTCCTTTTAGGGATTAGCCTTGAAGAAGGAAAAAGCACACCTCCCATGGACTGCACTATCTATTGATATCTGATTGGTAGCTTCTTGTACTTGACACATTATTAGTGTGATATATGTTATGCCTTGAATGTTGTATCAAGATATATGCAGCAGAATCATGATCTTCATTGGAAGGCAGCTAAGAGGATCCTCTAGTATATTCAGGGAACCAGGACCTACGACATTCACTATACTGCAGACTCCGAGCTAGAGCTAGTTGGATACACAGATTCCGATTGGGTGGGTGATTCTATTGATCGAAAGTATACTTACGGATATGTATTCATGTTTGGTGGTGGCCCCATTTGCTGGTATAGTTAAAAGCAGGCTTCCATAGCACTATCTTCAGCAGAGGCCGAGTATCGAGGAATAGTGAATGCTTGCATCCAAGCAGTTTGGTTGCAAGGCATTCTTTCAGAGTTTGATCTTGGTAGTGCTTTGTCCACTGTCCTCTTTTTTGACAATCAAAGTGCTATCAATATATCCAAATATCCAGTTACCATGTAGAGGACCAAGCATGTAGAGATCCACATGCACTACATCAGGGAGCTAGTGCATTACAGGACCATCATTCTGCAATACTGCCCGAATGATGAGCAGATTGCAGAAATCTTCACCAAGAGATTTTTAGAAAAAAAGTTCACTTACCTTCGTTAACTGTTGGGGGTCAGTTCATCAGGGTGATTCAGACTACTTTCAGTGTTCAGCTTGAGGGGGTTTTTTCCCACTGGGTTTTCCCTCTTTTCCTCACCTAGTTTGTTTTTGAGCATTGTTTTAGTTTCAACATTGTACATGGTGACCTATGTACTTAGTTTCCGTGGCCCTAGCATTTTTATGTATTTATGTTTTCTAAATCCTCTTGAGTATAGCTTAAGGGGGGGTGTTGGAGACATTTACCACCTTACACACTCTTTTTGGTCAATTTCTCCTAGTTAACCCACTTCCTAAGTATTTTTGGCTTAATTAACATCAGTGGAGCATTACATGTCATCAACATGATCACATCCACGCCTACCTTCAGTCAAGGAGGCTAACTTAGCCTTCTCCTACATTTGGGGAGGCTAACTGGAGCACTCAGGGGGTGATCTTAGTGATATTAATGCACCTAATTGCTAACTGATGGTTACAATTAGTTAAACAGGGCAGTGAAGGCACCTCCCTTCATTAAATTGATTATTTAATGAACTGGAATCAACAGGGGCACCTCCAACCACTTCTGATGTTCAATTACACTTTAGTTAACCTCATCGGGGTTCATTGGAATCATTGAAGTGCTACCACTTGATGGTTGGATTGCTGTGACATGTGTCTGATCTCTTTGAGTTAAGACTCAGTCATTTATTGTACTCTGACTCCAGTTAGGGCTCATTTGAGCCAATTAGGGTTTTGATCAGTGGTTAACTTGAGTGTTGACTATGGCTTACATTCAGTTAAGCTAGACTCACTCATTCAATTCGAATGACCTCCTTAGGAATTCGAATTGCTTCTCATTCATGCTTGTTGCATGACATTGTAATGTAATTATTCATTATTTATTGAATATAAAGAGCGGCTACTCATTCCGTAGTCCGATTTACACCATTTCATGAGTTATTTTTTAATTAATCTTTGATGAGACTATTGTTTAGTCCCTAGATCACTGTGCAAGATTAATAGAAGCTTTCTCAGGCGAGAAACCAGAAGTCAACCATCTCAGGATATTTGGTATCCCAGTATACATACACATCCCAAAGGAAAAGAAAACCAAGCTATATCATTCAGGAAGAAAGGGAATATTCATGGTATACAATGACACTTCAAAAGGTCACCAAATATACTTCTCAGGATTTAAGAAGATCAACATCAGCAGATATATAACCTTCAATGAAGGCTCAACATACCTCAGATCAAGAAAACTACCTATTAGAGACATTGAAGAACATGAAGCAACCATATTCAGAGACACTGCAATGGAAGAAGCAACTCCAGAATATCATGAAGACCACAACATGGCAGAACCAAAAGACCCTGTAGAACCTCTTCATGAGAAGAATCTCCCATAGAAAAAGACCAGCATGGGCACGGGAAGCAATACAAGATGTAGAAAAGTATGACACTCCAGATGGGATGCATAGAGAGAGTAAGAGACCTAGACCATACACTAGCGATGTGACCCTGCTATGTGACATCATTGATACAAAGCAACAACATAGAAGAAAGAATGGAAGGATGCCATGATAGAGGAGTACCAATGGATTATGAAGAATGATGTCTAAGAGATAGTTTTGAGACCATAAGGGAAGTCTCCTGTAATTTCAAAGTGGATCTACAAGATCAAGCATGTTGTAGATGGTAACAATGAAAAATGCAAGGCAAGATTTGTGGCATGTGGCTTCTCCCAGAAAGAAGGCTTAGACTACGAGGAGACATTTTCACATGTAGCAAGATACACTTCCATTGGATCTATACTTGCTGTGGTTGTAGTATGAAATGGAAGTTACATTAGATGGACGTCAAGACAACATTCTTGAATGGTGTAGTTGAAGAGGAAGTGTATGTGGAGTAGCCACTGGGATTTGAGACACATGACAGACAGACTCATATGTGCAAGTTAAAGAAATCCTTGTCATATTGAAGTAGAGACCCAGGACATGGTACGTTAGAATGGACAACTTCCTGATGAGCTTAGGTTTACCAAGAGTAAAGCATACTCCAAACTTTACTTCAAGGTTGAAGGTGGAAGACCAGTGATAGTCCTGCTATATGTAGATGACATGTTTCTGACAAGTGAGGATAAGCTCATTGCAAATGCAAAGAGAAAGCTTGTCATCGATTTCAAGATGAAGGACCTAGGAATGGTGCATTACTTCTTAGGCATGGAGGTGTGGCAGAGTGTGGATGGGATCTTCCTTGGTCAAGGTAAGTATGCAGTAGAGATTTTGAAAAGGTTTGGCATGATGGATTGCAAGGCAATGGCCATACCAATGCCATCAAACTTGAAGCTACTGTGTGATGCTTCATCAGAGTTAGTTGATGCAATGATGTATTGACAGATGATTGGTTTGTTGATGTACATAACAAACACAAGGGCAGATATATGCTTTGTTGTGAACACCCTGAACCAGTTCCTAATGGATCCAATACATGTTCACTTGATTGTTGTAAAGCATGTATTAAGATACTTGAAGGGTATAGTTAAGTATGGGCTCAAGTATGAAGTGAATTAGAATATTAACCTCCATGGTTATGTTGATTCAGATTGGGTAGGAAGTGCCACATACAAGAAGAGCACTTTAAGATGTTGCTTCAGTTTTGGCGTTTGGTATGATCTCTTGGTTTAGAAATAAGCAGACATGTGTGGCGTTGAGTACAGCCGAAGAAAAGTATGTTGCAACATGTTTGGCTAGTGGTGAAGCAATATGGCTTCAAAAGCTACTGTCATATTTTGTCACGTCCCCATCCCTCAGACCGGCGAGAAGGACGTGACGAAGACCACATACATCCGGGCAAACAGCCCCATGAACATATACACTCGTCAAATGCTAAAAATCGAAAGCTTAAACACCATGCATAACAGGATGCACAATTCCTCAAACATACAGCGGAAGCAAGCACACACCTTCCAGCATTTACACGTTCAATTACAGAACTCAAACATACAGGAATGCCAAGCATACAAGCATACACAGATGCATTTAGCTTCAAGCATACAACAGAAGCAAACATACAGTCCATAACCTAGCATTCAGCATGTTCATCATAACTCATTACACACCATTATAATTGCGGAGACAAAAGAATAGGAGCACTTATCTTTTGACGAAGAGTTTACCCGCAACCAGCTACGTCGCTGCAAAGTTCCACCCAACCATAGGCCAGCTTGCTCATCAATCTCTCAGCAGTGCTGCCACCCCCGAGCTGGGCATGATTCCTCCGAAATAAGGGTCAATTGCAGGCTTGCACATAGCCAAAGGGACACAATCAGCAGGAAAACACCGTTGGGTTTAACAGGCTGTCAACAAATCAGCCAAGCCAACACAGCCCAAAGGCCAACCACTGCATACACGCAGCAACAATCCCTTCATAGCTCTTGTGAAGAAGGAAAAACATCTGGTGACAGTACCAAACAATAGATGAGCACAGCTCAAGCCCACAATGCAACATGGAGTTGTTCTTGGCCCTTACGTGGCCAAAACAACTCAGTAACAACACCCAAACCAGGGTACTTCAGCAGCCCAATTCACCATGAGTGATGACAACAATCCACAGCCCACAAAGGTTAATAAACAACATCCCCAGCATAACCATGGAAACTTAAACGCAGACCCCAGCAGAAAATGGCTCACCACGAATACATAGTGGTCCAAAACGAAATTGGACACCACAGCCAACCAAAAATGTAGGGAAGACAACCGCCCCAAAACAAAAACAGTGAGCATGGCTCACAACATGGGAAAATGACTCCAACGGTCTGAGCGTGAGGAAAAACTTGCACCCCATAGTAAAACACGGGGAAAAACATACCCGACCTTTGCTTGAGGATTTCATCCTGCACGTGAGGGGAAACAGCCTCGCCTATGCGCGTGAACCCCAGGCCAACGAACAGCGTGAGAGTGAACAATCCTCTATGCATGAGGGTGAGACTACCACCATGAGGGACGAACATACCTCCTATCCACGCACGGATGAAAAAACCCCAGGGAAAGAGTGCGTGAAGGAGAAGAAATGGACAGTCGTGGGTGGAGTGGCCGTGTGGCAAAGGACTGACAGTCCTGCCACTCCACTCCCAAAAGCAATAACTGACCACTCAACCATAACTCCTCAACCACCAGCTGAAGCATTAAAGAGGTTGACAAGGTTGGATGAGACAAGGAAAGGTGGCAACGAAACAAAGGTGGCAAAACATGGGTTTTTCCCCCATAGACTAAGGTTTGATAATCCCCACCCCTTATCCTTTGGAACCATTCCCTTTTCATTCAACGTTGCACTACCGTAGCTGGTTGTGGTTTTAGTTTTATTTGATGTGCATGTTTACATGATGTCAAATTATAAGGTGCCAGATAGCATGACATACCATCGACAACTATCCCCATTGCCGAAACATACACAACCAAATTGATGGTGGGGATTTTTCATTGAGCTCCTCACTGCGATTAATTACAATATATACATCATGCAAACGGGGTCAAAACCGGGACATTACATTCCCCTCCCCGTTGGAATAACACCGTCCTCGGTGTTCCATTACATTTATACAATACATATACAATTGCACATCAAAATTTCAAAATTACAGATCTGTCCCACGTTCAATCATTTACTTTGAACGTTCAATACCAAGCCTCTCAGATTCGACGGACTTGTCCTGCTGGTTCTCAGCTTCCAGTTGATCCCGAAGTCTAGGAACTTTGTGGCTATTGCCCTCATCTTGTTCCCTCATTGGGCAGTCCCGGCGTAAATGATGTCCTCCGCATCTCCAGCATCTCACTGGCTACTTCATCCTTACCTGCTCGATTTCCTTTGAGTCTTCATGCCTGGACCGTTTCTTATCGGGTCGCTTGGACAATTGTCCCATTGCTGATTCACCTTCCTTTCCTTTGCCGATTGCTCCGAGAAGGATTTTCACCTCCCTTTGCAAACCGATAGAGTCTTGCAAAATCTGGTGGTTCATTTCACTCTGCCTTTCCTGTATCTTGAGCATCTCCCCAAGATTCTCTTGGGTCTTGGCAATCACTTGAAGGAGACTTCCAGCTAAGTCTAATAACTTTTGATCTACTGCCATGATCAATGTGCATCACCCGGTTTCACTTTTCTCACCTGTGAAATGCACCATTGAAATTCTATCAGACCAAGCATAATATAGACATTGAAATTAGTTAGTTAATTACCCAATTGGCATGACAGTCCAAGTTCCGTAAGGAAACTTTCATAGTTTTCATGCCTTCCCCCAACAGGCACATGAGCTCATTCATGTCCATTCCTGGGCAGGGAATTAACTATTCCAACATTCACAAATTTACTTAAGCAAATACACACATTTTATTCTCAATCATACATGCATTCAACAATCTTTTGTTTTCACAATGCATAAACATATATATAATCAAAAGGCAAGAGAGAGCAGTAAGAGTTTTTCCCCTCTTTGTTTTGTTCCACCCTGGAACCCACACCATCACTGTGGCTTTTCATGCTCTCAGCCTCTTTCACTTCACCGTGAATGCTGGACCAATCTCTCTTGGTCATGACACTTAGTGTCTTCGGTCTATTCCAGACCTCTAAACCATGGAGTCTCTCCACATGGTTTGTCTCGGCTGCTAGGACTCCCTTGTCCTACTAGCACCTTTTTCATTACCGCTCATTCTGAGCTTTCTAGGACAGTCATATGTCCACATGCACCCCTAGGATGCCATCATAGTCCTCGCTTCTCGCGATACCTATATCCAAACATTGAATAGATTCACATGTTTAGTTTATTTTCGTCAGTTTTACCTCTAGGACAAGAGCTTAAAACATCATAACCAAATCATATACACATGTATATTTATAAGCAAAATAATCCAATAGTTATCTGTATTGTGCGTTTCCTCGTTCGTCCACAGGATCCTGCTTCGCTTCGCAAGCCTTGGGATCGCCTATGGACTCAGATGTTAGGTCAGCACGCCAGTTGTTCCACAACATCAAATTATTAATGTCCAGCCAGTACATAACCACGTCAACTGGGCTTGGAACTTTATCATGACCATTTCTAGGTCTAGGATCTACTATGGATCCTTAGGCATATCACAGCCCATCATACACTTATGTCAACAATGACACATACACTTATACCAACCATACACTTATATCGACCATAACCCTTGCTCCGCAACCCCTCACAACAACCATTTACCATTTACCTTTTTTTTTACCTATAGCCTGTCCATAACAAGCAACACAAGCAATACAAGCAATCTCATTAGCATTATTGCTTCAAAAACTGTAATCACATTTCTCATCATTCACTATCAAGTATTGAGACACTAGGAGTGCATCCACTCCCTAGAGTGTAATCAATATTGAAAACCCTTTCATGATCCAACATCGGAAAAGTGTACACCCATTCCCAGTGTGTGCCATGCAGGCCCTATTCATACTCAAGCAATCGGTCATCATGTAAATAAATCAAACATGTTCTGCATATGGAAATTTAATAATTAAACATGCATATTCATAGCAAGGGTCACAGAACACTTATCCATTTGCCGTCGCAGTATGCCTTTGTATCTGTTAGGCACCGTCAAGGAGTTGGGAAAGGCTGAATGCTAAGCTGGTGAGCTCGCTGCAGAGCTAGGAACACCTACACCAGAACTAGCCTGACTTCTAAGACACCCACACACACCCAACACAAGGAATCAGTCCCTTCTCTGCTACTCAGTCCCTCAGGCCCTGCATTCCCTTCCAGTGCTATCCCGGGGTTGTGGAGAAGAAAGTCAGCCCTCTAGCTCTGTCTATGTGGTTTCCAATCACCAGGTTATTAAACAACCCAAGCCCTCATCCCTACTTCCTTTTTACATGTCTTACCGACATAATCTATACCATCTCACTCATGTTATTACCAAACATGCAGTGCAGACGAGACATTTTAAAATGTCTAATGGCGTTTCACCCAAAACCCATTTCCAAGGAAAACCTTCCCCTGAAGTTTGGCTCTTGCAGGTCATCACATATGATCTTCCTGCAGTGTGTACCCCTAACACATTCATCAAATAGCCAAACAGTCAATCATTACTCGATACTACAATCCAAATTGATCGTTCCATTACCAAGCCATGACATTTAGCAATCAAATTCAATAAGAATTTGCAACTCTACTACAGAAATTGACTTGCTCAATGGTGGGTCTCTCGTAAGCAGCACTACTATGCTCATTATAACTTTATGCTTACTATTATAACATGATTACCCACTTACCATGTGTCCCTCCTGACACAATCTTACACAAGCCAACAATGATTAGTAGTCGTTAGCAATTCTTAAATCCGAAATCCACAATTCAAATTTAACAACCCATTATGCATAGCAACTACTTTCACAACCATGAGACTTCCTCTCATAAATGGTAGATTCTGGAATTGGTCAGGGTCTTACCTCTCAATTCCATGCTCGAATAATCTACCTGAAACACGAGTTTCAATCAACCAAACACAATCTTATGCAAGCCAACAATGGCTAGTGGTTGTCAGCAATTTCTCAAATCCGAAATTCACAATTCGAATTTTAACAACCTATTATGCATATCATATGGTAGATTCTGGAATTGGTCAGGATCTTACCTCTCAATGCCATGCTCGAAATAATCTACCTGAAATATGAGCTTCAATCAACCAACACTTGGTAAATCTGAATGCATATAACCTTTTTATTGCTACAACCATCACTAAAGCATTTTCAGAATTTATAAAAATTCAAATACTTCCAGCTGTTAGTCACATCAAAACTTATTTACTTCATGCAATCATTATCATACTAACATTGCAAGGTATAGTTATATCATTTATGCAATTAAATGAAAGTTTAGATACCCTTACTTCACAAGCGTATCATTCATACTACCTTGCTCTTCAATAGAGCATTTCTGGCAGCCAATTGATCATGACTATCCTGCATTCATAACAGCCTTCGAAACAGTTCTAGAATTATCATTAATTCACCATTTCAGTCATTAGTTAGTCCACATATCACATGCATTCATCTCAATGCATCCATGCCATACATCACAACATTGCACCTACTCTTATGCAATCAGTCATTCACACCCTTCATAGGCATACATCCATTGCATAACTACAAGGTTCACAATTATTTCCAATGCCTATCCATTCATGCTATCTTGCATTCAATATACCGTGCATGGCCCAACCATGACTAACTCATATAGGATGCATTATTATAATCAATATCATTAACATATATAGGCATGACACATTTTTATATTCAAATTTCCACATGGTAGGAGGTCTCTTACCTTTACCATTCCATGGAATCTGTCATAAGCAACTCTTACCTGCATGGGTCGTACTTACACCCTTGACATGACCAATTTGGTTGGTCCTTTGTAGGAGATTGTAGCATTTGCTCACCAACTTTTGTTATGGACTCGTTGCCTTATCCCTTTCTTCCTAGGGTTGCTGGTCACATTCCTCAGCATCAGCAACATACTCAGCTAGGTCCATGTCATCGTTGGTTTTGCCAATAATGCCAACATCAAAACAATGATTATCATTAGTGGTTCATTATACATATATATATTTTCCAATATTCTTACCAATCATGCAATATCCTATGCATGCAATACATATCCTCATGCACTTCAAGCATAAACTTAGAAATGTAGTTATAATCAGCAAGATAGGGTATAAGGAAAACTTCCCTTTCAAATCCCTCATCTTGTCGTGGAATTCCTTTTTCAGATAGCAGCTGGTTGACTTCATAGTCCTTGCTGCCCTTGGGCATGCAACTGTCCAGATTTGTCCATTTGATAACAGCGGCCATCATTATCACTTTGCTGCTTCATGCTCAGATTCTGGTCACTTATCCCTGTTCCTTGCTGGATAAGCTTTCCAACACCTATCCGCATGCGTCATTCCGACCTCGGGTGTAAAAACCACACCACTTCTAAGAATGAAGACTTTTCACCAAATCTTACATTTTACACACAGCTGCATTTTGGTTCAGAATGCCAACTTCAACCACTTTGAAAATCTCATTTTCAATGCACCATTCACCTTTTATGAATTCTGGATTCTACTAAATTGCCCAAAACATATAATTTTCTTTTCACAAGAACAACTGACTTAAGGGACGACGAGGGTCAAGCGGGCTTGCCCCCTTGTGGCTCGCCACTGCAGGGTGGGTCGAGGGCAGGGCCCTCTTTTTTTTTTTTTTTTGGTAAAACATTAATTTTCACGCAATCTGGCGCATTAGATCGCTGCCACTTTCTCCCTTTTCATCCCTGAAACTTCACTATAAAACAGCCGCAGAATCGGCTCTCGGAAACCTTATCCCATCCGCTGAATCAGCTCTCAGAAGGATTTATCCTTCCGTAGTGGCAACTCCTTGGAAGCTTCAACCCTTCTGCAACAGCGGCTCTCAGAAGCTCTAATCGTTCTAGGGATGATAACCTCATCGGCTGTCGAAAGCTTTTCTACATCGGAAGCCAAAACGCTTCCACTTCCGCAATAGCGGCGCACAAATCACTTCTTCTTCCGATTGGTGAACTGATTTTTAACGGGTATCGGCGTCGGCAGCCTTTCTACATCGGAAGCTGAAACGCTTTCGCTTCCGCAACGGCGGATCATGAAACTCTTTCGCTTTCGACGATTTCATCGCTTGGACCAATTTTGAACTTTCTTCTACCACGTCAGCTGTCGGGTGACTTTTTCGTCGGACGCCCAATCGTTTCTCCATCCGCAACGGCGAAATTCAACCCATTTTTTGCTCCGATGATTTTAACACGTAGCCAAATTTATTATAACCTTTCCGCGGTGTCGGCGATCGGATGGCTTTCAAGTCGGATGTGGAATCGCTTCACCGTCCGCAACGGCGGAAGTTCACTTCGCCTTCTCTTCTACAACGTCGAAACCCCTTTCACATCGGACGACTTAATGGTTCGGCGTCTGCAATGGCGGACACTCAATCACTTCCTCTTCCGACTATCTAACACTTAGAACAAAATTTTTCAAAACTTCCCTTCGTCGGAAATCGGCTCCATTGCTGCATCGGTGGCTGAATCCTTTTCACAGCCTCAACGGTGGACCGGAAATTGCTAAACCTTCCACCACATCGGAAGTCGAAACCACTAAACCTTCCGATGTCCCAACTGTTCAGACGTTGAATCCTTTCACCAATCCTTCCACCACAGTGGAAGTCCTTCCACTAATCCTTCCGCTGTGTCGGAAGTTTGAACCACTAAGTGTTCAGACTATTAACACTTAGGCGATTTTTTAAACTTGCTGTTGCTCTGCTGAACATAGAAGGTAATTCTACCTTCTGTCACTGCATCTTCATGGCCCATAGAGGCCCGTTGTTGCAACCAGGAGCTCTGATACCATTTTGTCACGTCCCCATCCCTCAGACCGGCGAGGAGGACACGACGAAGACCACATATAGTCGGGAAAACAGCCCCATGAACATATACACTCGTCAAATGCTGAAAATCGAAAGCTTAAACACCATGCATAACAGGATGCACAATTCCTCAAACATACAGCGGAAGCAAGCACACACCTTCTAGCATTTACATGTTCAATTACAGAACTCAAACATATAGGAATGCCAAGCATACAAGCATACACAGATGCATTTAGCTTCAAGCATACAACGGAAGCAAACATACAGTCCATAACCTAGCATTCAGCATGTTCATCATAACTCATTACACACCATTATAATTGCGGAGACAAAAGAATAGGAGCACTTATCTTTTGACAAAGAGTTTACCCGCAACCAGCTACATCGCTGCAATGTTCCACCCAACCATAGGCCAGCTTGCTCATCAATCTCTCAGCAGCGCTGCCACCCTCGAGCTGGGCATGATTCCTCCGGAATAAGGGTCAATTGCAGGCTTGCACATAGCCAAGGGGACACAATCAGCAGGCAAACACCATTGGGTTTAACAGGCTATCAACAAATCAGCCAAGCCAACACAGCCCAAAGGCCAACCACTGCATACACGCAGCAACAATCCCTTCACAGCTCTTGTGAAGAAGGAAAAACATCTGGTGACAGTCCCAAACAGTAGATGAGCACAGCTCAAGCCCACAATGCAACACGGAGTTGTTCTTGGCCCTAACATGGCCAAAACAACTCAGTAACAACACCCAAACCAGGGTACTTCAGCAGCCCAATTCACCATGAGTGATGACAACAATCCACAGCCCACAAAGGTTAATAAACAGCATCCCCAGCATAACCATGGAAACTCAAACGCAGACCCCAACAGAAAATGGCTCACCACAAATACACAGTGGTCCAAAACGAAATTGGGCACCACAGCCAACCAAAAATGTAGGGAAGACAACCGCCCGAAAACAAAAACAGTGCTCATGGCTCACAACATGGGAAAATGACTCCAACGGTCTGAGCGTGAGGAAAAACTTGCACCCCATAGCAAAACACGGGGAAAAACATACCCGACCTTTGCGTGAGGATTTCAGCCTGCGAGTTGAGGGGAAACAGTCTCACCTATGCGTGCGAACCCCAGGCCAACGGACAGCGTGAGAGTGAACAATCCTCTATGCATGAGGGTGAGACTACCACCATGAGGAACGAACATACCTCCTATCCACGCATGGATGAAAAACCCCCAGGGAAAGAGTGTGTGAAGGAGAAGAAATGGACAGTCGTGGGTGGAGTGGCCGCGTGGCAAAGGACTGATAGTCCTGCCACTCCACTCCCAAAGGAAATAACTGACCACTCAGCCATAACTCCTCAACCACCAGCTGAAGCATTAAAGAGGTTGACAAGGTTGGATGAGACAAGGAAAGGTGGCAACAAAACAAAGGTGGCAAAACATGGGTTTTTCCACCATAGAATAAGGTTTGACAATCCCCACCCCTTATCCTTTGGAACCATGCCCTTTTCATTCAATGTTGCACTGCCGTAGCTGGTTGTGGTTTTAGTTTTATTTGATGTGCGTATTTACATGATGTCAAATTATAAGGTGCCGGATAGCACAACATACCATCGGCAACTATCCCCATTGCCAAAACATACACAACCAAATCGATGGTGGGGATTTTGCCTTGAGCTCCTCACCGCGATTAATTACAATATATACATCATGCAAACGGGGTCAAAATCGGGACATTACATATTTGTTTGATCTTGAGTTATAGGTGACTTATATCTTTTGCGACAACCAATGTTATGTGAAGTTGTCATAGAACCCGATGTTCCATGACAAGTTGAAGCATATTGAGATCAAGTATCACTATATCTAGGATATGGTACATAGAGGAGCAGTGAAGCTCCAATATGTGGCGACAGAAGAGAAAATAGTTGATGTGTTGACCAAGCCGTTAGCTAGAGTGAAGTTTGAATATTCAAAAGAGAGTGCTTGGAGTCATCTAGATCAAGGTCCCCAGGAAGAGGGAGTGATGAGATGCTCTAGAGACGGTTCTCGCATGGTGGAAGACGTAGGTGGTCCTTAGGACGTAATGCACCTAGTGTGCTCTTGGCTGTGCTCCCATGCTGGTAAACATGGGATAACCATTGAGAGACATAATGCACATGGGGTGCTCCTATGTGGTACCCACTGGGTGGGAGATGCAGGCGGTATGTTGGACATGAGGTGTACATCTAGGCTTCTCTCCATGTGTGATGATGAAATAATTTGGATACAATGACATGACAATAGGACACAGGTGATTGTTGTGGCAATGTAATGTGTGATCTTGGGTTGTACCAACATGATGGCTTGCTCGTGGAGATAATGAAAACCTAGAAGTGAGTTAGGCCTACATCTATCATGAAATAGGGTTGGCTCTGTAGAAACTTCTTATGATGGATAGATTCAAAATATGTCACTAAAACATGATCAACAAAATGAGGACTACAGCAGCAGCAATGATCATGACCTAACGATGATGATGTATCCAGAGTGTTGATGACTGTGGCGAGGGAATACCTTCATAGTTAAGAGAGAGTGTTGTTGTAAATGTAACTTCGAAATATATTATGATATATATTATTATTGTATTGTGTTGTACCTCTATCAGAGATGTTTTTCCTCCATTCAGGATGTCATTATTATGTTTGGGGATTGAGGTAAAACCTATGTTGTAAGTTGGGGCAATAGTCCCCCCAAAAAATAATGTAAAATGTATTTTTGAGTCTCCCAAGATAGAAGTCGGCCTTGATAGGTTAGGAGGTTGGCCTATTTAGCTTTTAGGTCAAGTCACTTGAAGGGTATAAATAGGGAGGCACCCTCTCTTATTTATAAAGGAGATAGAGTTCACATGAGGAGAGAGAAAAGACAAGTTCGCTAGAGGAGAAAAAGAGAGAGATGCAAAAGACTTCATTTTTTGGGTTTTCCATTTTGTGATATTGTATTAGTGACGAATCTATCTCTGAGGAAGTTTGTGGGTTTTTCTCCTTTATGGTTTCCCCGAGGAAAATATTTGTCTTTTGTTTTTGTTGTTCTTGTTAGTCTTTCATTTAAAGATCCTAGTCAAATTGGATTAAAGTGAAAAATCTAACAAAAAATAAACTTGTATATTGTCCTCAATATTGTTTTTAAGCGAGTGTCTCAAATTATTGTCTTAAAAATTTGTCTCTATAAAGACAATATAAAACACAAGTCACTTATTGTCTCTTAAGAGAATTTCATTTTTTTCTCTCTAGAGACTATCGGTGGGATTAAAGACATATTGTCTATATAAATATTGTAATACATATATAGTTTCAACTATTGTCTCTCTAGAGACAATATGAAAAAAAATATTAAAAAAATAATTTATTTTAAATGTGTTTATTGTAGGGCATGGTGGAATCGAACCATCGTCATCCTGCTTTTGAAACACAGGTGCTCTTCTATTTTTCTAACACCCTTTAAATAATTATGAATTATAAAAATAAAATAAAAAAATTCAACAAGCTGACAATACAAGACAAGATCCATGAGGTGGCAATGTCCCTTACATTGCACCTGTAGTGGTTGCTTACTTGCAATTGCAAGGATGCAATCTACATATTGAAAATTTGCAATAGCATTATGTACATAAGCAATCCATTTTTTATAAAACTCCTTAATTGATCAAGTGTAGGACATAAGCAATCCTTTAGTACCCTCTCTGTAAACCAACTTGGGAACTTGAAAAACATGTGCATGATATGAGGATTTTAAATGAAAAAGGCGTTTAACATAATTGCTAATATGATATCACCATCATTATTATTGTAGTTAGCTCACTAAGAAATAGAAAATAGGTTTGTATTTGTGACTTGTATGAGATAGGATTTCACCTTCCAGCATGGTGTATTTCTTCCAATTTACCAAAAGAAGCCAGTAAAAGAGAGTCTGGGATTTTCCCAAAGTGTAAGAATGCGTGACCTTCATTTGTTTTAAATAAATATGGATGGTTGCACAACCAATGCAACAAATAATCAACACTCTTGTAAAATGTATTTGAAAACAATAATTAATAGAAGGACAAACCTTTTCCTATCCATCAAACTAAGCATTTAGCTCTAGTAAATCAAAAAATGAATAAAACTATGGTCCCTACAACCCAAGTTCACATTCTATCTTCGAAAGACTATTCCAATTTTTGATTTTCACCCTGCAGAAATGGGAGGTCCAAAATACAGGGTTTCATTCCCTGACATATTTTTTTCGCGACATGTAAAATTTTGATACGTTTTTACCTGAAATAAATTTCTATCCAACTTCGGCTTTCTGTTGTTCAAAATTCGAAAGCCGCAAATGCTAAATCCCAACTTTCACAAACTATGTATTGTGAAAATCAAAATTTACATATTTGCAATGAAATGCAAGCAGAAATTGGGGAATACACAGACTTCTGCGATTTTTGCATTCTGCACTATGAAACCAGAAGTCGTAAATTCATAGTAAATTCCAATTTTCATGTAACTATAATGCATAATCCTTTATTTCTCTCTTTTTTTTTAAGAAAGCAAACTTCATTCAACTAAAAAAACATCTTAAATATGAAAGTATAACAAAAAGTATTTATGCAAATAGACTCTTACGTATCGCTTCTCATTCCATTATCCGCAGTGCAGAACGCTGAAATCCATTTTTTTCAACTCGTCGAGAAAATATATTCTCGTTTTTCATCTTACACCTATGTGGATTCCATATTTTAATTTCTTTATTTCCAACTTCCTCTTTTTGCTTTGGAGAATAAAAAAAAGCAAAATTTACATGTTTGTATTTCCCTTTCTGTGTTTTTCGACATCCACCTTCCGCATTGAGAAAAGCGTAAGTCAGAAAATGAAAAAAGAGAAGATCGAGTATTTGACATTTTTCCTTCGCAAGTTTTTTTCCTTCCACTTTCGAAACTACAAATTGTGGAATATGAAATTTGGACACGTTTTTAGTTTAAATAAATTTCTTTCCAACTTTTTCTTTCCGCACAGCGGAAAGCGCAATCCGAAAATGCCAAATCCAAGTTTTAGCATTAATATTTATAATAGATAACGAATAATAGCCCATATTTAATATTTATAATATATAATGAATAACAATAACCAGAATCATGAAATATGTTCATGCGAAATTTTTTTGTTGTCATATATGCATTTTTTTTTGTCATTCGATCACATGAATATGTTACATTGCAATTTTTTTTTTGTTCATGCCCTATTTCATTTCACAAGAAAATATAACCGTCACACTATGGAGTGTATGCTAACTGAAGATTCTATTTCACTCTTACTACATGGTGCTGTCAACCTTTTCCCACTGGCACAGGTCTCCTCATTAAACCAAGTGAACTCACTCAACTCATCATCTATTCGGTTCCAAATTTCTATCTCAAACGGGCTTCACAAGCATGAGCTATTGCTTCCAACAATATATAGTAGTCTTGTAGAAACTGGACAACTAAAAGAAGGATCTATAATAAAAGTTACCAAGTGTACATGCAACATTGTACATAGTGTAACGTATGTTTAATTTCCTTGTTGTCTTTCTCCACTTAATCAATTTCACACTATTCATGCATCCAAGTTTTTTCTATCCCATTGAACTCTAACATACTTCTTCTCACAGGACTATCACATTAATTGCACTTAACGTTGTCATAGTGGATGCAGCAATTATTGGAGATCCTACACCTTACCACTTACCTGTACCTTCTCCCTCGCATAATTGTTCCTCTATTCTAGTGAATCTTAGCTCAGTAGATGAAAACCCTACCTTGGATGCATCAACTATTCCATTCACATCACTCTCTTCTTCTAGAAAAGTTTGAAACATTCAAGGTCGAGCTATTGTCAAGACAAAGCTACATGAATATGGAAACCAATGAGGGTCTAGAAAAATATTTGGATTTGACATTGTTAATGCTTCACACGATGAAATACATATATCTGCAGTCAATGAATCTGCACTCTCTTTGTATGACCAAATACATATAGGAATAGTGTACATGGTATCAAATGGCATAGTGAAAGCATCCAATCCAATTTTCAACCATTTGAAAATCCATAATGAGATTTTCATAGGTTCCTACTCAACCATCCAACCATGCTTAAATGAATACCCCTTAATACCTTTTAATTTCTTTGACTTTAAAACTATTCAAGAGATACAAAGTATACCTTTCAATTCCATGGTGGACCTTGTTGGCCTTGTCATTTCAGTTTCTCCTACATCCACAATATGAAAACGAGATGGTGTTGAGATGGTTAGGTGCACTATTAGACTTCGTGACATGTCAGGATATAGTATTGACATAACACTTTGGGGAGAGCATTTTCAAATTGAAGGAGCCAAGCTTGCCAAACTGCGTGGTTTACCTACACCTCTAGCTATAGAAATTAAAGGTGGCCGTGTTACAGATTTTAATGGAAAAACTGTTGGAACTATTTCCAACACTACAATTTTTATAAACCCAAAAATTGAAGACACTTCATTTCTCTAAAAATGGTTTCATGAAAATGGATTTCATTCAGCATCACCATCGTTGAACCAGAATTTCAATGCGTCTCATTCTGGTTCTTGTAAAGTCATTACCATCAATGACCTACAAACTCTTCAATCATCTAAAAAACCTATTTGGTAATCTCTTGTAGTAACCATCACAAATGTTAACATGGATGACTTGCATTTCCTTGCATGCCCTCTTTTTGTTGACGCAATACAATGCATGAAAAATGTTGCCCACAAATTTGAAGACATTTGGAATTGTGCTAAATGTGATGGAGTGTTTCTTGAATGTGACTACCGATATATACTAAAGGTTGACTTGGAAGATGTCATTGGATACCTTCATGGTGTGATAGCTTTTGATGATGCTACAAACCAACTCATGGGAATTTCTGTAAAATATCTGTGTCTTCTGTCAACTGAAACAACATCACTTGATGAAATAGTGCAGAGGATCTGCAACAAAAAGTTACTTCTTACTCTTTTAGTTAGAATAGAGACCTTCTGCGCAGTTACATGCCTAAAAGTTATAATTGTCACGGTTGAAAACACATAAATGCCAATTTCAGATTGACACATAAATATATACGTTTTTTCAACTTGATACTTAACCATTCTTCATTGTTTATAATGAATGCTTTCAATTCTCAATTTTAACTCATTGTTTCATTGTTCAACAAAGCAGGGTATTTTTTTAACTCTCTTATAGCACCGCTTTCTTGTAGTCTTATACTTCCAATGTATAAGCTATCACTTACCATTTCTTATGCAAATTTTTGATAAAACCTATATGGTATTTTTTAAATACAATACTATTTTTCTATTTTGCTTTTTTATAAAATGTACAACTTTGTTCTCTTGTTTCTGAGCACAACTTTTCATTACTCTACACATAACAATAATTACAGTTACTTTTTTTTCATATATACTTTCTCACACTACACTTTGTTCTTCGATATTGTTGTTTCCTTCCAATTATCAAGCTAGCACTTGAAAAAAAAAATTTACTCCAGTTATATTATTTTAAGCTACATTCTTACTTCCCCATATGCAATGAATTAACATTTGTTTTTTATCTTCTGCTTTATATCCATATAGTTTGCAGTTAATACATATACAAAATGTGTCATTGCCAACAATCAAAGCTTCTAGGTGTTTAACAAGTTTACAATTTTCTTGTAGGCATTATGCCAAATCATGACAATGAACAAGCCAATGCACGAAGAAGAGTTTATATGCACAAAATAGAGATAAAAACA
Organism: Pseudotsuga menziesii; assembly: GCA_001517045.1. Taxonomy (NCBI): domain Eukaryota; kingdom Viridiplantae; phylum Streptophyta; class Pinopsida; order Pinales; family Pinaceae; genus Pseudotsuga; species Pseudotsuga menziesii. The sequence continues at coordinate 40,006 of LPNX010524745.1, read as the reverse complement.
ACAAGAAACAATGTCTTCTTTACAGGGATTCTTGTCTTCATGTGGATATGTCTTCTTCAATTTATCTTGTGGAACCTGTCGACACATCTTCAGTTCCATCTCCTGTGCCAAGTCCATTGAACAACCACCTCAATGATGCACATCAATGATTTCGTAAAAAAATGGACCAACTAGCTGATATGCATGTTTGCTCAATTTGCAAAGAATGTTACCCTAGAAACATTGTTATTGTAACAAAAAACTTCCATGGTGCATACGCTTGTTCTTGTTGTATTCTAGAACAAAAAGGACATCGCTTTTCATTGGAAAACAATATGGATCTGGGAAACCAACCAATTGTCCTTGCAGTACTTACACAGGTTGAAGAAATTCTCATTAGTTGTGCTAACCCAATCTTGCAAGTGACACATGCTCATGGTGGTCAATATAAATACTCCGGCCATAATATTTGCTTCCCCTAAGACATTTCCAATATTGCCACATACCTACCACATTTAGTATTAGAACTCGACATCGTTGTTGTTTGGAAATGCAATTCTACAAACAATCCATATGAATTGTTTGTTAGTCGAACACATGTTCTTTCTTCCATTCAATTAAAAATGACAAACTACCCATACTACAAGGATGTACAAGTCAACCCAATTGCATTAGCTTCTTTGCCTCTTATTTCAATAGACATTTCACCTTTGATTCCACATCTTAATATCAATGCTACACTATCTCATCAGCAAAGCTTTTCCTGTATAGATCAACCACCAAATTCATTTGAACCCTATAAATTGGAATCCTCGTCATTTATTTCAACACAAACTAATGCTAGAACTGAGGTTGAAGAAATTAGACAGTTTTTACACATACCAAATATCCCACTACCACCTTCCATTGATTGTCCCCTATAGAAATATCGACTATCAATGAGTACAATACAGAAGGCCTTCTTTCCATGGCTTTTCCAACTTTTTTTCCCACAGGTACATCAATGTTATTACAACCATGCATTCATGAGGTTGATATGCATGAATATGTACTTCACCTCATTCACTATCATGCCAACAGATTTGGCCAACATCCTCGCTTTTGATACTACATATACAATCTAATTATGTGTCATCGAAGTAATGCTACTGCCTCTGTTTTTGTCAAAAAAAATCTTGAAGACACACTACCTCCCATAGTACTTGAGCTTGTCAACCAATTGCAAGACATTCCTAATGAGAAAATTGGTGAGTGGGTCACAAGATTTGGGTCTTCATTACGTGGAGCAAAAGTAGAGTTGAACTGACAAATATGATCAATCAACAAGGTACACCAACATTCTCCTTCACCCTTGGTGCAATTGACACAAAATGGGAAGATTTGCATGCTCTAATGCCTGTTAAATGTCCTAGAGGTTTTGCTCAAGACTATCAATGGAAGTTTCACAACATTATTTCAAATCCACATATTACATCACAATACATGCACAATAGATTCAAAACATTTATTAAAGAGGTGCTTCAAAAAGGTTTTCATATAACAAATTCTTGGTGCAGGTATTATAACATTTATTTCTTCCTATTTTTCTCTTCGTATTTTTCACTTTATACAATTTATTTCTAATATATGATTTTCCATCCCATGTAGATATGAATGGAAGCATAAAGGATCCACACACATTCATGGTATTATTTGATTGGCAAATGCACCAAATATGCACACGTTAGATAGGGAAGATGATGTTGCGGTTGAAGCTGCAAATTTTTTTTTTTGACACGCATGTGATAGCTTGGAATCCTCGTAATTCCCAGTTGTCCACATCTGGGTCACACCATTATACTACAAATGATCCATGTAGTCTTGCATCACCATCGATATTTGCATCAAACTCCTCAACTGACTATGAAGAACTTGTCAATTTTGTTCAAAGGCACACCAAATGTTCAGAGTCAACTTGCCTTTGCAAAAAAGGAACATTTTTTCAATGTCAGTATGGTTTTCCATATGAGCTACAATATACTTTTTAGTTATTCATTGATCCAAATGGACAGAAAACCTACAATCTAGCAAGAAATGATCCCCTTCTAAATAATCACAACCCTACCATGCTTTCAATATGGAGGGCTAATGTTGATTTCCAACCTGTTCTTTGTAAACATGTTGTTCTCAAATACATTTCAAAGTATGCATCAAAAGTAGAGCCAAAATTAGAAACCTACCATGCAATTCTCTCTTACCTTGCATATGCTACACCAAGTGATAGCTCCATTCTTTAGCCAATCAAACAATTCCTTGCATAAACAGTTGTGGAAAGAGACATTAGTGCACAATAGACATGTCACATGCTACAAAAACTTCCTCTTGTGCTTTGTATCCGTCACTTCTTTTCCCTCAATGTGAGCCAAACTGTCTTCTGTCATGTTTCTAATGACACTAATAACGCCCCTGCAATGCCCCCCGTCACTTTTGCTTACATGCAAAGAACCATTGCTCTTGAACATCTGACTCTGCTTGAAGCTTCTCGTTGTTGGTCTTTCTTGCCTAATAGGAAAAAAAATCCATGGAAACAAAACTTGCATGACAATATTGTTAGAGTCTATCCACATTTCAATTCCATTCCTCCCTCTGATCCTTCATCTTTTGAACCATTTTGTTGGATTGAAATTATTCTATACAAACCTTTTCGGTCCATCCCTCATGATATTGGAACCACAACTTCTGAAATTATTTCTAATTGGCATCACATTAAAGGCACATATGTTGTGTGGCATATTGAACGTGCAGAAGAAGAACCCTCTACACCTCTATCCGATAATTCAAACTCTGATGCATGATTAATTTTCTGTTTCCCCATACCATGGATGAATGGGAACTTCTCTCTCAAATGAGAATAGGCAATAACATCCAAGTGAATGACCTTGAAATGCTTGGGCATTGTGAATTTGACAAAAATCACAATTGGTCACATAACAATATACCCACCCATTTGCATGAGGTAGCAACATCATTCATTGACCTCAATCGCTTGTCCATCCAACTACATGAAGACACCCCATCCTTCTCCATTTCGCCTAATTCCTTATCTCCCACACAATGCATAACCTTTGATCCTGTCATGTCCGATTTCAAAAACACTATATATGCTCAACCGCTAAAACTGGTGATTCAAGGTACTGCAGGCACCAGAAAATCTTACTGCATATCTTGCCTCAAATTCACACTTCAAACTGCATCTGAACAAAATGCCTCCCGACTTCTTCTCCTTGCTCCAACTGATGTTGCTGTTGTTAACATACATGCATCTACAGTATATTCTTCTCTTCGAATACCCATTGGTGAAATGCACCCTCTTGAATGCCAATCCCTTTAAAAAATTCAAGAAGAACTTCACCATATTCGCTATATTCTCATAGATGAAATGAGCTTTATTGGCCCAAAAATGTTAACTCAAATTGATGCACGCTTATGTCAAGTTTTCCCCTCCCAGTGTACAATCCCATTTGGTGGTTGCTCCATAATTCTTCTTGGTGACTTCGGACAATTTCCTCCTATAAAATACATCCCCATGTATGCAGGCTCATCTGTTGGAACTTCTCTTTGGCATACATTTGATACTTTTATCACGCTCAATTTTTTTTTTTCGAAAACAAAGAAATAGTCCTTCTCAAACTGCCTTTTGTAAACTCTTGCTAAACCTTTGAAATGCAACACCAACTGTTGAAGACTGGGCACTCCTAATGACAAGAACAACCTCATGCCTTTCACATGTTGAAATTTTTTCATTTGAACAATCTATCCATTTGTATCCCACAAATAGCTTTGTTGCATTGCACAACAAACACATGTTGAAACAACTTAATATGCCAATTACACATTTCTTTGCAGAACAAAGGAACCAAAATTCCCATCAATCCATTGATGACAAACAATTGGCATTAAAGGTCCTTCTTAGTGTTGGTCAATAGGTCATGTTAACTACTAATTTATGTGTTCAAATGGGACTTGTTAACAGCTCACTTGGAAAATTCATTGATATTGTCTACAACTCAAATGAGCAACCTCTTACCTTGCCATCATTTGTTGTTGTCAAATTCATGCATTACAAAGGACCCTTATGGGATGCTTCTAATCCTACTTTTGTTCCAATATCTACAATAACAAGATGATCCCGTTGACAAATACCACTTTGAATTGCACGGGGTTTAACAATTCATAAAGCCCAAGGTATAACCCTACAAAATGTAACAATAGATATTGGAAACATTGATAGAAAAGGTCTTACATTCACTACAATATCAAGAGTTACATCTCTTTCAGTCCTACGCATTTCTCCACCTTTCTCTTTTTCTAGATACCCTCGAATGCAAGGCAATCGATATGTCAAATGTAGGAAACAAGAGGAAAGCTTACTTGCTTCAAAGTCTTTAAAACCAAATTGTGGTTGAATCATCTCATTGTCTACTGTATAAATGTATTGTTTTTCTTTGGTCACTTGTTGTTGTAAAATATATACTTTTGTTTCAATAAATATCCAAGAAATTTTGAAATATTTGGCTTCTAGACTAAACTTTCTCAACAAACTCAAATAGTAACTGTGAAAGATTTTAAGTAGCCCAGTTATGATATACAATTGATAGCTAGGAAATAATTACTCATTGCACGTTTGATATGTCAATATTGTAATGCAAACTCAATACATAAATCAACACATTTAATACATCCGCAGCCTATAATCAATATATCGCAAATACTGAAGAATAACTCAAAATTGATAAATCAAATTTAATAAAAAACCATAAAACATTACATAACTAATAGTGTTATCTTATTCAATTGCAAAGCATTAAAATGTTTCAAAAATTGTAAATCTTTCATGATATATCTTTCATTGTCGTTCTTCAATACCAGTCACTGGAAAACTGTTCTTTAGGGTTTCAATGATCGACTCCCCACTTGACTAAATCGATATTCAACATGAAACCATGTTTCGATAATTGAAAAAGATAAAGATAAAAGTGATTTATTTTCTTACCACACAACTATTCAAGTTAGCATGAGTCTCTACAACCAAGTTGAAATAAATCTCAAAGAAAATATTTTATAAGGTTTATGAACAGGCTTAAAAATATTCAATACATCCAAGAAGTAATACTAATTAAAGACAGGAACATAACAAATGACATAAGTTAAAAAAAAATTCATTTACGATATATGAAATAGAAGAAAACAAATTTATATATACCAGGTAACACTGCTTTAACATACTAGTGATAATCAAGAAGCCAATAAAAATAGAACAATAACTATAATTTGCTAACAAACATTTTACAAACAACCACGAAACAAAGCATGAATAACTATAATTTCATTAACATGTAGGACATTCACACATTCGTATGCTTAGTCTCCAAACAATTGTTCTCCCCTACTTGGCAATTTTTTCCCTTTAAGTAACAATATCAACTATTACAACAAAAAATATTCCCAACATGTAGGGTTATAAGATCAAACAATTTAATTTTGAACTAAGAAATAATGCCACTTGGCATCTAAGTCCATCAAGAAATCAATGTCTTGGGATTTAGCCTGTTCCAGATGTATTTGTGCCCTCAAAACCTCAGATCCAATATCCCTCTTCTTCATTGACTTCCATTTACCAACATAAACCTCTATCCTAACTATTGCAGAATAAGGTATCTTGATCCAACTCGAAATGTCTTCTAGTTTAATCTGAGTCAAACCCTTAATTATGTTTTTGGCTACAACACAATATTGTTTAACTTCATCTAGTTTTAGCTTGGGGTAAGATACTTCTTCGATCGGTTCTAGCATAGGCAACCCTAAGAAATCGAATAAAACATCTGAAGCTTTCCACCTATGGTTGCATGCTTCCTGGCCACCTTAGATGATGCTTTGTGTTGCATTGCAAATGCTTCCCCAAGTTTCAAAAATCACTTAGACCTTCTTAAGCTGAATTTTTCCATTATTAGAATATCCTTTGCTTTGTCTCTCATATTTATTATCCATCTAGTCACATTTTTGAATGCCTTAATTGCCATAGTTTTTTGAGTATCATGATCCTCGAGGACATGTGATTGTTCTTCAAATGTTTTGTACAGTTCTTGTATTGCACACAATCCTGTATATAGGCTGGTCATGCATTGATGATATTGCTCATTTTCCTTACAATCCAACTATTTAAATTCTTCAACTGTTAATGTTGAAGATGATGAGGCAGCTAAATATATTTGTAATTGTTTCAGTTGATTCTATAGGGTATAATTGTGATCAGTTTGTTGCTTGTTGACAATATATAATTTCTCAAGTTGATGCTTCACACTCTCGAATTTGTTTTCCCATTGTGTCTGTTTATCTCGTTTCTCTTCTTTAAGGAACTTAATATCCTTAAGGTGACATGCCTTAGATGCATCTAGATCCTTTCTTGCTTTCTATAATTCCTCTTCCTTACTGCAGAGATCTTTAATCAGCTATGACGCTGAGTTATAATTAACACCTGCAAAATATCCAATAATAGCTGTCCTATTTAATGCTCCTTGCTTTTCATTAGTAGCATCAGTTTTCTAGACAATTTTATCAAGCGCAGGCACATGTTTGAGTAGGCCTTCTCTTGTCCTCTTTGAACCTTTCCTCAAAATGGCCTTCTGCTTCTTGCTCCAATAATATTTCCCTATGCAAACAATTGGATCTTCTCCAAAATCTGCTATCTCTTTTATAGATGACACAACGTCTTTTTCGAGTGAGCTTGTTGACTAAGGTTCTGATTGTGACACCGGAATTTATACATTAAGAGGAGAAATGTCCAAGGCTGAAGGAGAGAATATATATATGAGGGAAGTGGAAGAAGGAGGAATAGAGTTTTTAGTTTCAGCAGAAGGGATAGTAGATATATAATGATTTTCCACCTTGGAAAAAGGGATACGAAAACATGTGGTGGGAGGCTCAGATGTATGGGGAATCGATGAAACACGTGGAAAAGGAGGGGGAGTATCACTAGGAAATTCCACTGACACTAATGGGTCTCTAAAAATTTCCTCAAAAATAGGCTTTAAATCCACATGGGAAAAAGAGGACAGAGAAAATAAATCATGAAAATGATCTCCTAAAAATTCCAAAACATGGGCAAATGATGTCCTCGAGGTAACAATATTGACATGACAAGTGGGGTTTGCAGTCTTCTCCTCTAGATCACTATAAATTTCATGGATCTCAATCTCACTCTTAGATTCAAGGTCAACCTGTCGAATGAGAGAAATTTGAAGATGAAGCTTCTCTTCAAGGATAGGTGGACCTATTTGCAATGCCTATTGATCCATGGCTACCTACTGAGGTACTTGCTTTGTTTGAACCACTAATGTTTCAAAAAATTCTGGTTGCTGAAAAACAAGTTGAGTTTCCTTCTTCTCTAGCTTAGCTTCAGGCTCCTGAACATATGTCCAAAGCCGAGCATTGAGCTTGGCTAGACCTAGTTTAAATGCTTCCCCTGTTTGAAGAAATTCCATCTCGTGCGAAGATTGACCATTGCCATTGGTTTCTATCACAGCTCTGCCTTTCTCTTTTGACTGTAATGTTGGGGCAGAAAATGCTATTACTTGTTGTCTTGCTTCTTTTTCCATGTTTTCCGTATCAATCTTATCCTCTGCTTCAAATTTCAATCTTCTAATATAAAGGGTCGTTTCCTTAATTTCTTTCTGATGTTGGAAAAAATGAGATTTAACCTCTGGATCAGTGATCTTTTTCAATTCTTCTTGAAAATCAACAAATCCCATGTACATGGAATCATCTAGCAAATATTCATGTGTATAATTCAACTTAGCCTTTTCTTGAGAAAAAAGGGTAACGAGGAAAGCCTTAGGATCATGCGTCCTTTTGGAAGATTCTCCTAGCTTCATAATTGTAATCTCCTAACCCAATAAAGTTGCATGTGTAGAATTCTATATAACCAAACAATCTAGAGATAAAGGAAACCTAGGCCAACCCTTCCTCTTGTTCTTAGCCAATTTTGGATAAACGCCATCAATGACCGTTTGAAAAGAAAATTCCTATAAAACCATTTAGTTTGGAACAATTCTCAGCAATAAATGGATGGTATTGCTTCCCTAAATTCTGAAATAAGAGAAATATTCATTGACATACCAATCTCTGTGAAGATTAATTAAAGCCCTGGATTTTACTGAAAAATGCTGGAGCATCAGCTTTAAAAATCTTATGATACATGGACCCTAAGAAAAGGTTGGATATGTCATATATACGATGAACAAAATTATCCTCCCACATGTCAGAATAGTAAATATGAACCGGTGGACAATTCTTCTGCCGATTCCAACCTAGATCGGGAAATGCCGAAGTCGCACAAAAAACGTCCATGACATAGGTTAACATGTAAAATTGCATTTTTTTTGCTTGACCCGACTTTCAGGTATTTTTCAATTTGCTGTTGCAAGTTAACAGATAATATTTGAGTCCAATTGAATGACTCACCTGTAAGAATAATGTATTGGGCTACCCAAACCCACTCTTCTTTGAGAGGTGTGCAATTTTCCTCAACATATAATCGATAGAACACAATGGCCAATAGTGAAAATGGTTCTTTGAACCATGAAGTAGAGTAGCCAATACCTTGTTGTCGACTAAACACGGTAGGGTTTTCCATCCATGATTTTACCACCTGTTCATAATTGAAGCGAGATACTGCTTCATCAACGAAGTTAGGATTCAGTAACTATTTCAGGGGACTAAGAGCATAAGCCTTAGCAAAATATTCAGGTCTGAACGAGGCCAGAAAAACGCCAATGTAATAACTGAAAAATCTCTCTTCAGGCTTAGTGTGGTCGAATTTCCACTTCACTGCGTCTGTGTAGGGCATAAATGGTGGTCTGGCGGCAATTAGATGGAGTTGTGAACTCTTAATGTTGATGTAAGTTGGCTGCTCATGAGGAAGAGCCGAGAAATCATCATTATCAAAAGTTGAATAAATTCTCGACCAGTCCAAATACAGGTTTTTAGAAATTTGACCACGAGTTTCTATAAAGATTTTGGCATTTGGGTCCTTAGACCTTTGTTCTTCCAGAGTCGTTTTTGACCTCATGTTTCTGGGAATGGGAGATGCCATTTATGCTCAAAATTCCACAAATCTAGTCAAAACTTACTATAGTGTACAAATAACAACTTAACTTACTGATAGAAACCTTCCACAACAAGTGATAGATGTAACGTGTAGCAAAAAGGAAGCACAAGAAAAATCAATAGGAACAGTAAAATCGCAGATAAAACAAATAGTAAAAACCTAAAAATATCAAACACAATATATAGCCGAAACCTTAATGACAAAACAAATCTAGACCGTCGATATAGGGAAAAACAAACGGATGAGATAAGGGAAGTGTTATAGCTACAACAAAATCAAAGATCCAATTTATTATCTACTAAAACAAATCTAGACCGTAGATCTAGGGAAAAAAAAAAGGATGAGATAAGAGCGGTGTTATATCTACAACATACCTTAAAGTTTTCGGTCCCACAACCCGCAATGTGGAGTGCGGCAACATAATTTTTTTATGGGTGCATTTTATCATCCCGCAACCCACAAATTGTGGATTGCGATTTGCATGAAGTGGTTTGATTTAATATTTTTGTTGTGTGTTTCCGCAACCCAAAACCCGCAAATGGTTGCGGAATTGCGCATTGTGGAAAGGGTTAAATAAAATTTCGGTGTTTTATAATCCTACATCCTGCAATTGCGGAATGTGGGTTGTGAGATGGTGGATATAATTTAAATATCGTGTTTTGATCCTGTATTACGTAATATTTAATCCCAATCATTTATTTATCATGATCCTACAGTCTTAATTCGACCCGAGAAATATATATATATATATATATATATATATATATATATATATAAAGCACATGCTTTATATTTTATTTACCATTTTTACTGTTACTAATTAATTTGGTGAGTGGGTTTTCATTGTGATTTTTTACCAGAGAACATTTTTACAGTCCCAGTTGATTTCTTTGTTTAATTATTTATTGTCGCTTTGTCGGATTGCGGTAGCTGTAGCTTTTTTATGAGCGTAGTTTGTCATCCCGCAACCCGCATCCTGCAAAATGCACAATGCAGAATGCGAGAAGTAGTTTGATTTAAGATTTTTTGTTGTGTGTTTCCATAACACACAATTTTTGGGATTGCGGATTGTGGAAACACACAACAAAAAATTCTTAAATCAAACTAGTTACCACACAATTGTGGAATGCGGGTTGTAGGATGGTACATATAATTAAAATCTTGTGTTATGATCCTGTATTCTGCAAGATTTAATCCCGACTGTTTATTTATCATGATCCTACAATCTAAATTCGAACCGCAAATATATATATATATATATATATATATATATATATATATATATAGGTTCCTTATATTTTCTTTACCATTTTTACTGTTACAAATTAATTTACTGCATGAGTTTTCACTGCGATTTTTTACTAGAGAACATTTTTACAGTCCCGGTTGATTTCAGGTTGGTTTCTTACTCTTTTTTTTGTTTAATTGTTTACTATCACTTTGTTTGAATTAGTCTTTATTTCTTCCTTATGCGTTTAAACAAAGTTTTCCAATTTGAAGAATGACTTGAACCACTCACTGCAAAAGCACCCACAAAGACATGCTGACAAAAGACCCAAACTTTGGCTTTTTCTTCAACACTAGTGGTAGAGTCACTGAAAATTACCAAATTGACTGGTCCAGAATCTACTCAATTTTTCATAATGAAAACCTCTCAGACATTCAAAATGACTAGTCGGATTATCAGAAAATTAGGGACTCTGGTCTACATGCCATCATTGCTAGACCCTTTATCCTCCCTTACACTGACCCAATTAAATGGATTGTGGACAACACAAACCCTAAAGACCAGTCCTTTAATGATAACGCATGGTCACAGTTGGCCACTTTTCGTCCTGAGGTGTTTATCAAAGCTTATGGTCTTAAGCCGGCTATGCAACCCCTCAACGCAGAGTTTGCCCAATCCTCAAAAACTAGGTACAATTTTACTGAAATGCTGAAATCCTGGATGAATGAACCTAATAATTTCTCACTGAGGCCCGACGAACTATACCCTATCACCTGATTTAGGGAACCTTATTCTTTATTAATAGCCATGCTATGCAGGCTTTATGGTCTTCCCAATTGCTTTGTTTTTAAAGCTGGATGGGCTCCGGTGGCCCATCACATCCTAACTACTTGTGATTCTTTCCCATGGGCTTCTATCTTGTCACCGGAGCTTAAAACGACTATCCAAAATTATCAAAAGGATACTTCCCGGAAGAAGCCCAATTTATTATTTTCGGCCTTTATCATTGACGGATTCTGTACATATTTCCAATATCCCCACTTGGGATGGAACTAGAACTTACCAACCCCTCCTATACCAATTTACTATTTGAAATTTTGGGATAACAACTATATTCCTTCGTCCTATGACATCTATGAACACTTCATGGGAACCATTTATTTCAAGATATTCAAAGTGCAAGCTATTGCCTTTTCACCTGAAGCTAGAGCTCTGATTTCCACAATGGGTAACTGGTATGTCAATGAGTCTTTTAATATATTAGAGTTTGGGGTGAAAATACTGTTCATATGTTTCCCAATATAGTTCCTAATAGGCTAGTTCTATAAGAGATCTATTTGCATACCGTCACTGATGGTGTCTACAGGAAACTTGTTTCTCTTAAGAGGAAAGGTTGGCCTAAATTTCCTCTGAATCTTGGATCACTGGACATCCCAACTTCAACTTGGGCTACAATGTTAGGTAATCAAATAGTCGCTTCGAAGCTTGGATTTTCTTTTAAAAGTAGACATGACCCTAAGGGGGTTCTCAATGCTCACTACAATCAAAACCATATCAAGGGTGGGTATGTTCATGAAGAAATTCCTAAACGACTCTATTTACGAGGGGTTCAATACATTTTCTAAGGTCCTGGCAAAGGCTAAGAACAAAGAGGAACATAACCACATTTTACAACATCAGCATGAGCTTAAAGCTATGATTCTGAGCTACAGAGCTATGGAACTTGCTCTACTTGAAAAGGTGAAGAAGGATACTAGAAAGAGAACCAACCCCACCAAACAAAAGTTCTATTAGTAGTGACTTATATAGACAGAAATAAGGGCAAAGATCCAATGGAAGATCTTCCACGGGTGACAGTTTCTCAACGACTGAAGACTCTGATGCATACTTCTCAGGAGTCAAAGAAGAAATTGGCACACATAACTTCTGTATTGGATAATCAAGCAGCTGCAACTATCAAGCCTATTTCTGAAATTCAAGAAACTACTACACTTACCTAGGTAAGTGATGAACAAGTAGCAGTTGATATTAATCCATTTGAAAAGCAGAGGATTCAAGTGACTGTTTCTCAGATACCCACCATTAATCTTATTGACTCTGATGCTAAAGAATAAATGCATTCATATGTGCTGTCATCGAGGAAGTTACTTAGCCTTTACAGACATTTGCATATTTGTTTAGTGATAATCGAGTGGAAGATTCCATTCCACATCCCAAGATCCTGGAAACTACTTTTGCTCCCATTTCATCAACTGTAGCGCTCCACCTCTCATCCATCCACATTCTTTCCACTTTTACTACTGGGGTAACCCCATCATCCTCATTATCCCCATTGTATCACTCTTTGGTCTCACCACCTGTTTCCATACCAATCATCCCAGATCGACATCCCATTCTTCCATCCACTATTGCAGGACCCCAATATTTCACTATCCCTCTACACTTACCCTCATTTGTTTTTTCATCTTCTGTTATTCCTAAGAGGGTTATATTACCTTCATCATCACTCTCAGCCATTAACATTGGTATTCCACTATTTGGATCCTGTACTCAAACCCTTTCTCCAATCTCTGAACCCAAAAATGATCAGAGCCTCTCCTCTCCCTTACCTACTTCCCACATTACCGTGCCTATGCCACCTCCCACCATTACTCAGACAACCTCAGTGGTTTCAATAGTGAGTGGAAGTTCTTCGTTTACTCAATCAGTGGATGAGTTTGATGAAGACAATGTAGTCCCTCTTGGAGATTACTATTATAGCAGGTCGTCCAAGGAAGTGATAAGGAAAGGAAAAAAGAGAAGTAGGAATCATGCTGATTTGTATGCACCTGTCACCAATCAAATAATTTGGACCCAACAATCTGGTGACCCTCAGATTGATGCAGTGGATTCAACCATAATTTTGGGTGCTTTCACAGGCTCCAACCTTGGTGCAGTTCTCACACAAAACAAGGACTTTGATAAAAGGAAAGAAGAAATGAAGAGGCTGGAGGAAGAACTAGATGTGGTCAAGAGAGAGCATAAAACTCATGTGGAAAATATGGAGAAATCATATGAAGACAAGTTTAAAGAGTTGCATCTCAAGAATTCATCTCTCCAGGATGAATTGTAGAATGAAAAAAACTACAAATTCCACTAATATCCAAAGGATAGCCTTGCTGGTAAAACAGTGTGAAGATGAAACTGCAAGTGTAGCTTCCTTTGCATGCTTTAGGTTCTCTCAGCAAGAGTTTCAAGATTTGGCTATCCAGGTCAATCAACACCATCATGATTTAATAACTGAAATGTTTACAACCCTAGATGACATTTTTGAGACTTATGTTGCTTTTGACAAAATGTTTGTCACCTTGGAGGAACATAAAACCAATAGACAACAGGCCTCCAAAGATTATGATGATATTTTAGATTAGAAAAGGTATATGAAAGACAAGCCACAAGTTACCACCACCCTCAACAGTTTTCAAGTGAAGAAGGTCAGAACTGTTCTGCATGCTTGGCTTGATTTGAATGATATGATTGAAGAGTCCATCCAGAAAGCACAAGCAATTTGTGGGAGAAGATGGTATGCAGTTGATAGCATCATGGAGATAATACACTTCCCTACCATGCAGTTGATTGAGAACGCATGTCCTCCGAAGCTAATGATTGAGCACATGGAACGTAGATATGAAGAAACTAAGGAAAAGATTAAAGGACTTGATCATATCAGCATCGCAGATGTGGATCAGTTGATAAGGCAGCCACTTACTATATAAGGAAAGATCCACATTTTCATCCGCCTTTGGCATAAGTTAGCCAAAAATAAAATGGAGACCTTTAGGTGCGATGTTCAACTTGGGTTTGAATTTTCCAATTACCCAAACATAGAAGAATTGTTGCAAATCTAGATGAGGTGGCAAGATTTTCTTGGTCAATAGTTCTATATGCATTTTATGATCCCAGTTTCACGGGGATTCAATCTTTTGTAATAATTATTTGAAGGGTACATTTCTCATTGACTAAGGGGGAATTTCTAGAGGAAGAAATAAAAAAAAAGGATTGAAGATACTCTGTTTAACCCATAGTTTGTAATTTCTTGTAGATCTTTATTAATACAACTACGTTATTCTTGAATCTATTTCTGTTTATTTAGTCGAGTTTATTTGATGATATTGATTCTCCTTTGCAGATTTATAAGCACTGATCTAGATATTTCTGGTTTTTCTGTACTTATGATCTGTGCAACTATTTTAAAATGAATTTATTTAATTAAAACTTTTATCTATTTCTGCAAATAATTCTATAGCAAATACTATAATCAATCTTTATTTTTCAATTGACATTTTAGATACAAGTTAATCTTGAATGTTCTGAATACTTGATTAATTTTAATTGATCAATAGTAATTTGAGATGATAAGTTATTAAATCTCTTTCACATTTTTGTGAAATTGATAGGCATACTTATTTGTTTTCTAATTTCTGTATTCTGCAATGCGGAAAGCGGAACTTCGATATGAAAATAAAATGTGACATTTACTTTTGCGAATTCTGCATTTCGTACTGCAGAAATTGGAACTCCGAATGACAAAACACATTTTATTAAGTAAAATCAGCAGATCGTTCATTAATTTGCGGAAACACTAAATATTTTTACCCTCTCAGCAATTCTTTGCTCCTATCGGTGCAAATGCTAGTAATTATTAAATATTACATACCACTTAATGACCAGAAGTCAATACGATCGATATGAGTATGCTTTAATTTATAGTCATCTTCCCATTTTCAAAAGATATCTATATCTAGTATATAATATGCATGTTATATTAACAAATCGAGGAAAAATATCAACCTCCAAGTTCTACGAGAAGAAAGTTTTTATTTCATATGTCAGTATCTGTATTTATTACGTATCACATATCATTTAGCTTTTGACCTTATATATTAATGCTCGTGGCATTGTAACGTAAACATTAAAATGTTACAGTTCTATAGGTAGACTTACAGCTCTATCTAACTAATCCTATAACCTATTAAACGTTTTTAGAGAATCATTTATAAGTAGATATGTTAATCATTTTTAGGCCTATAGGTGTTTATATCTTCACATTTTTTGGTGGAATACCATTTATGATTTTCCTATATTGTAGGAGATTGAGACAAGTGTATTGTCTAGATTGATTCTATGATCGTAATTAAAAATTTATAATGAACAATTCTTAAAAAATTCAAAAATAACTCATGTGATAACTTAACTATGTGGTAGTTGGAAAAGATTAAAAAATAACTCATGTGATAACTGCACTTAATGGCATGGTAATGTGTAGTGTGGAACTCCATCTAGTAGCTAGGAATGGAGCTAATGTGCACAAGGTTTAATGGAACTCCATTTTGCAATGGGAGTTGAGCTAATGTGTAGTTATTGTCTCACAACTCATAATAAACTCCTCTCACCTCCTAATAAACTCTTGTGAAATTATGTGACAAGTGCACTTAGTGGCATGGTAATGCACAATCCAAGTCAAAATCCATATAGAAGCTGAGAGTCAAGCTAATGTGCATAAGGTTTAGTTGAAGTCCATTAGGAAGCTAGGAGTTGAGCTAATGTGTAGTTTGTGTAGCAGTTGAACTCCTAATAAAATCCTCTGAACTCCTAATAAACCTCTCCAAACTCCTAACAAACTCCTCCATCTAGCAAGTACGATTTCAACTAATGTACACTTGGCATGGCATGACTACTAAACTCTCAATCTAGAAAACATATTAATATTATTAATATAATTATTGTTGTTACTTATTAGAAATCAATATTCCAAACCAACTGAAATTAATACATTTTTAAGATTCAATTTTCCAAAACATTAGATCAAATAATAATATTTTTAATAAAAGTCATACATTGATAATGCATGCCTAGAGAAGCCTAATTGAAATTGAAATTTTCAAACATCTATATTTTAAACCAATGTACTAATCATTTTTCATTTAATAAAAATTACATGTATTCAATAATCAATTTTTATAAACCATCTTTATAATAAGTTATTTAAATTAAACCATCTTTATAATAAGTCATTTAAATTAAATCGAGTATACATCTTATAACTTGAATAAATAATGAAATGAGGAATAAGTAATATCAACATCTCATAAGTGTTTTAAAATTCCATAGCTGCAATCCACCACGATTCCAAGTTGTTTGGATTATTTCAACTTAAAACTTGTCCTATTATTACATATGGTTTATTTATAAATTTATAATAGATTTTTTTTTTTTAACTCCATGCAACTTAAGTTACTTTAAGTTAGATACTAAATATTACACATACAAATTAAGAAATCTTGTTTTAAAAAGTGTTTATAAAGTTAATTATTTAATTTTAATAGTTATTTCATAAATATATATTTGGAATATTTCTAAATAATTTTATAATTCTCATACATATCATCTAATAATATAAGAAATCATAGTTTTAATCAATTTGATATTATAAATTAAAAAATACAATTTTAATAGCTATGTTATAAATTTATATATAATATTATTATACAAGATATTGTATATATATTCTTAAAATAAGGAATCATTATGTAGAAAAGTGTAATAAATTTTTAAGATTAGATAACAATTGATTAATTGTGAATGAAGATTTATATTATAAGATGTGTTGATTTTTGTTAATAATTTTGTATTGATTTTTCATTTATTACGATGCAAAATATTTACGTCGATAGATGTTTTTCTCTGAAATTTGCTTTAAAATCACTATTCCTATCATCGTCACTCTAACCAATAGTAATTCACCATTTGTTAACTTGTTATTGGTCAATTTCCAATCAAAAATGCCATGATTGTGCAAGTTTTATGATGTTGTGGTTGCGTGTTTAGGAGTCCACTTGTTCAGGAGGTTCCAAACAAACACCCATAAGTGACTCCTCATCACTCATTGTCTTCTCTGCAGTAAATTCCCAAGCGAAATAAAATCGATGGATTTGTTACTGGTGCTTTCGACAAGCCTTTCAAGACCGTGGTTTCCATTCTCATTAGAATATTGATTTATCTCCTTAAAATAAATGCCTTCTAAGGCTTCATGAACCCTGTAATGGTTTGTCCTGGTATAAACACAATCTTTTTGTTCAAGTTATTGTTATTTACCTTCTTGGAAACAAGTCACACTGTGCTTATTTGTACCTTCTTTGAAGCCATTGTTAACATGGCAATTGCAAACACTTAGCTTCTACTTTCTTGCGAAAAAGGGTGCTAATTTTATTTTTCAAAGAAAGGGGCCAGGGGTTCGACCATGCATCTCTCCCTTTCAACCAATTCCGCTACGAGAATGCTCCAGGAAAGGTATTCTCTATCGTTTCATTTAAAGAATGGAAATTTCACGCCTTACGCATGCTTCCAGATGCTCCAGGTTTCTTGATTTTTATTTGTATTCTGATATATAAAGTCGACATATATATGGAGATATATATCAGCCATGTTATAAAAGGGGCATGGTTTGAACTTGTGTGGACTAAGCCAACATATATATGGAGATACACATCTTAAATTAATTTGGTATATACTTGTACATAGGTTTCAAATAAGGGGCAGGGTTTGGAAAATGAGTGAGAAAGAATTTGGATCGAATTCCTCACAACTTCAATCATTTGAAGGGCCCAATAATGATAACATTTCAATGCTAAAATTCATCCCAGTCACTCCTAAGTGATTGCGAGGGATTTGGAAATATGTATGGTTGATTTTGCAACTTGGGAGATGGCTTTAAAGCACCATATTGTTTTAGAACAAGGCCCCTCTAAAGCCTCCTAAGGCTTAGATACATGTCGGATATTGAAATTGTAGTTTTCTTAGTTTTCTAGACATGGAGTACATATCTCATAGCTCTGTGGGTATATATGTTTTGACTCTGGTTTGGGAATTTAGGTTTTGTAGTGTTTGAATGCATGTATTGACTGCTATTAAAGATGTCTTCAGAAGTATTATCCAAAATGTAAAAGACGACATCAGAAGTATTTGACACAAGGAATTTTAGGTGACTATTCTCACAAAAAGTGGGGAAGATTGAATTTCAAGATCAGTTAGGTTGAAGCGTCGATATGATGGCAACCATTTCTTTCAATTCCTCTCTCATAATGCTAAGAAGCATGGGTTGTAACAAATATTGTTCCTTGATAACATTGGAAGGGAATCCAAAAATGATGAATTCACATTCAAGAAGGAGATCCATGTAAAATCTTGTAAGTCCTTTGTTTCCTTTTTAAGTAAAACCTATCTTTTCAGTTCTTTGTTTATTTATATTATTCGGTCATTGGTGCTCACAAGATAGGGTTGTTTCATCCCTGCAAAATAGTCATCCAATTGTTGTTCCAACCATTTCATTTCCATGAATTACTATGATTTTGAAATAGTATTGTATCACGTTTTCATTCCATGATCTTTATATAACCATATTGTAAGGTATCAAACTTGGACCTAGACCTATTCCTCTACTATTCATGAAAGAATAATATTTTTTGTCTGCGTGGTCTATTTTTTGGAGGACTAATATTTTCTGTCTACATGATCTATTTTCTGGGATTCATAGGGTCAGTTTTTTTGGGTATCATTTAGAATTTGCAGATTTTATTAATATATTTTTATATACTTATTCATAAAATGTTCCTTTGGTATTAGTATACACTATATGGAAAAGAAATAGAATCCTTCCTTTTCATTCCTATTTGAAATTATTTTGATTAACCTTATATTTTTAACCATAACCATTAATAATGTTGTCACGGTAGCAGGACGCATTTTGGCTACTCATGTGGATTCGTGTTCCCTATCTTGTTGGTAATATTATATATGAAGTTTGATGGTTTACAAAAGTTTCTATTAAAGTGGATAATAAGATGGTTTACCATGTTATCCTGTGCACGATAGTATTTCTTTCATGGCTCTATCGAATGAGCCTTTTCCTCTTTATGTGTATTGCATTTAGGCTCATGTGTTCCGACTCCTTCGTTTCGAAGATTATCATATACTTTTTCATGAGATCCCCGAGGTTTATTTCATCTTAAAGGAGTATATGTGCATTATTCAGCAACTTTCTATTATCAATTATCGATTTCGTGTCTTTATTCTTTCTTCAGTGGTTGCAATCATTGTTGGATAGTTTGTATCACTTTTTACAACAACATCTTCATCAATAGATATTTATTTTTTAAAGAAGGACCTCGGTTTTGAATTTCTTAATTTGATTCATAGGCATAATAGGAAGAATTCATAGATGATGGTGTTATCAAGAACATAAATTCCTCTTGAAATTATGGCATTACAGAGAATAAAGATTAATCAAGATTGTAGTAGGTCAACTCCAATGCAGAAACAATGCTTCTTTCAACTCACATGACTGGTTTTGTGATTCTCGAGGTTCTATAGGATTTAAGATCTCTTCCTGCCTCACTCAACAAAGAAAAGGATGATGAGGTACTACCTGATAGAGATCATGAAAACATTGTGACTATAATTAGGAGTCTAAGTTCAACTATTGAACCTCTATGGAAAGAACTGAGTCTCTGCAACAGTAAGATATAAAATCACCCATCTTCATTATTTATTGTATCTACATCTCCTAGTACAGAGAGAACACACTTTTGCAAAAAGGTCTAATGGTATAATTGTATAGTTTGGAGGGAAGCACCTTTGAATCTAGCTTTAGCTATAGAATAATACCTCAATGAGTTTAAGCCCATGGCTACAAGCAAGGAAGGTCTTGTGTGAATTTGGGGAAGCTCTCCTGCTTCAATAGATGCTACGAAAGAAAGGGAGAAGTTCAATGTAATGTTGAATGAATTAAAAAGTAAATCAACCTCAAGGTGGTTTTGCTAAAAGTGATGAGGATGCAT
Organism: Pseudotsuga menziesii; assembly: GCA_001517045.1. Lineage (NCBI taxonomy): Eukaryota > Viridiplantae > Streptophyta > Pinopsida > Pinales > Pinaceae > Pseudotsuga > Pseudotsuga menziesii. Next base: position 19,779 of record LPNX010524745.1, on the reverse strand, counting down.
TAGCCATAGCAGGAAAGGATGGCTATCCTGTTCTTATGAAACCCTTATGTTTTAGGTGGTCATGCAATGGAAAATGTATGCAGTGATGAAAAATTGAGGAAATAGTTAACTACAACAAAAGTAGACCCTAAAAAGCTAGTACTTGTTGATAAATACATGGAAGATTATTGAGATTCATGTAGATTCTTTTACATATTCTAAAGGCAATGTGGTCATTGGTGGTATCATGGAGCACATTGAGAAAATAGGTGTGCATTTTGGTGATTTGATTTGTTCTATTATGTCATAAACAATATCACATACATTATTGTCAATCATTTGGTCCTCGACATCTAAATTGGAAAAACAACTTGGAGTTTGTGGACTGATGAATTGCCAATATGAAATAATCCATGTTGGTGAATTTTACCTTCTTGAAGCAAATCCCAAGGCATCATGAACAATACCTTTTGTCTCAAATTCAATTGTTCATCCTTTAATGAAGTATGTTTCTCTTATGATGTCAGGAAAATATCTTCGATGCTTGGTTTTACAAAGGAAGTTATTCCAAGTCATGTATATGGCAAGGAAGCAGTCCTTCCATTTCAAAAGTTTCAAGGTTGCAATGTGGTTCTTGGACTTGAAATGTGAAGCACTAGAGAAGTGATGGGTATAAACTGTAAATTTCCTATGAAATTTTCCAATGCACAAATTACGGCAAATAAAAAACTGTCTCTTGAAAGTACAACATTTTTAGCTCAATGAATTTTTAAGAACTATGCTTCAATTATAGAAGTATTCACTTACACGCAAATACAATTATTGTTGGACTTAATATAAGGCCTAACCCTAGCAATATTGCATATTCTTAGATATGGTATGATTATTATCAGGATCATTGACATTATAATGATCCCAGGATGGACTTAGGATGGATTTAATTATTTAGGTAGTATTAACAAATGTACATGTAATGGTATACACAATACATCGTAATAGCTGGTCATATGATGTTAATTTTGACAAGAAATTTATTTATATCAAGTAGAATTTAGTATACTAATAAATATTCAATGTATGTTTTCCAACCAACATTTATATTTCCTATTGTGAATTTAGTGTCCATAGTATATAATGTTCAAGCAATATGTTTTCATGAAAAGCTAATATTGAAATTCCACCATTTTCCAATTCAAACATGGATGAAAATATGGCCCCAAATATATTGTGATAAGATTAGTAGAAGCATGAAGTTGGTTCTGTTTATTTCAGATCATTGCTCTATTAAGAGTCACACCATTTCCTTACACAATTTTTAATTATGTTGTTGCAACAAATGTCAAGTATGGCCCATATTTTTTTGGGCCATTTGCTAGAATGGATCCAGAAGCCTTCATTGATATATACATGTGATAAATTATCTATTGTCTTACTAGCATAACTTTCATATGTACTTATCTTTTAGAAGTTAAAACTTCTTTTATATGTTCTATGTGGGAATGCAAACCTTTTTTTTATGGGTTTGTCATTTACAGGCATAGAGCTTGGTTGACAAGGATAATTCTCCATCTCACAAACACTTTGGATAAAACCAATCAACAACCTATTTTCCAAACTAATCTAAAATTCAACAAATGAAGTTCTTGAAAACATACCCCCTCCATTACCTCATGCAAGAGAACCTTTTTGCTTCTTTCTCTCAAGTTCTTAATGTTAAAAGTGTTGATGGTCTGGAAACAATAGTTACTCCATAACACCATGAAGAATGTTGGGCAAAACTATCTCTTGATGTTGCAACTAAACTTTCCATGTGTTACAAGCAATTTGACAATTATGTCATCAAGTCATTTAACTTAAGTCAATTTTAAGGATTTTGGCATCATAAAGTATTTTCTTCCATTGGTGTGTTCTTTTCTCAATATTTATTAAAGCATTATTTAAGTGATAGCGAGGATCTATATGAAGAGTAGGAAACATGCCTTAGCACAACCTTAAGCAAGGGGCCAAGAAAATATAGGAGATATTGAATATGAACTAGGACTCCCAATCATGGTTATCCATGTGTGAATGTCCCATATATTTCATACAGATCATATGTATGGACTGAAGTATATGAAGATAATAATTTTACACTAGACACTAGGCCCCAAATAAAATCTATAGTGCAAAAGAGTAAAGATATGCATCCCACAAGGATCAGTAGGTTTTGATATTGGAGACAAGGTAGAGTTTCTTTCACAAGGCATTGGTATTAGAGGTTATTGGTTTAAGTGCATAGTGAAAAGAAAACAACCACATCATCTAAAATTTCGCTATGAGGACACTCAAAATGACAATTGGAGATGTTGAGATTGGAGCTTCAACGCTAAATGGGGTGAGTACATTTGTGTGCTAGTAATTAATAAGTGTGCTTCACTCCTCATCACTCACTGTTTCATACATTGGTGGAATTTTTTTCTAGAGAATAATCTTAGTGTGGAGACTTTAATAGAATTTTTGGTTTACTTGAAAGCCTTGTAAAGTTCAATTGCAAGGGAGCTATAACCAAACTAAAAAATATATACAGTTCTATTTTTGGCTAAATCTTTCTAAGTTTATTCTTTAGCCATTTTTCATTTAGTAGGGATTAATAAGTTCGAGGGTTGCAGTAGAGCCTTTGGGAGTTCTATCCTTTTATATGGATTCTTTAGATAATTTTTTTAGTGTGCCTATGGTAATTGCATTGTGCCATTTTTCATATCGACATATGGTATCTCTTTATCTGATTCAATAATGGATCTAGATGATATGGTCAATCTCATTTCCATTCAATTCTACGCATAACGATTATAATTGGGGACCTCAAACTAGATTTATTTTTCTCTTATTAACTTTGAGGTGTGTGAAGTATCATATTTTACTTTTGAAGGGATAAAGACTCTATTAGAGAATAGAGTCAATCAATGTATATATGAATAAGGAAAACCCATGTCAAGGAATTTTTTTGACTCACTTTGATATTCTTTCAGAAAAGTAAGAATTCTGTGAAAATTAACAGAATGGTAATGAAAACAATCCTTGGAAGGGTGAATACATTGGAATTTAGGCTATATGATACTGGAATTTGATGCTTTGGGGGCTTCAATCTTTTTTGTTCCATACTTCAAAATTTCTCACCCGTTATTTAATCCTTTCTCTACATATATATTAGCATTGTCATCTTACTTAGAACTGATTTTTCTGTCATTGTATTTTTACTTATAATTGAATCTTTGTCCCACCATTGTCATTTACTTAGTTGTTTCTATATTTGCAATACTTCATATATTTACTGGGGACTTCCCTTTGGTAAAGTTGGGTGCATGGATGATTAGTATCTCTTAGACTAGAATGCTTACTGAAATTAACAAGGTTGAAGACAATAGGACCATTTTTTGGTGATGTTTATATATGGTAATGACTAGCATTTCAATTACTTTGATTTTTCTTGTGCCGAGGTGCATTGAACATGTGTGAAACAAAGCTGCATGAGAATATGCTATGTTCATGCATGTTCCTATGAACTTGGAAAAAACGTCCTTGGATTGGGAAAGCAAAGCTCTACATTTTCCAGTGTAGGTTGGTTTGTTGTAAAATGAGAATATTCTATGAGGTTTTATTCAGTGCATAAAGTAAATTCATGAAAATTTTCAAATCACTGTCAAAGTGTAGATATTCCCCCTTTTATACTCATGGTTTTTTATGTGTTTGGGATGGCGGTATGGCCATTTTATGTGGGGAATTTTGTTTGGAGTTCATTATCATATTTTTGCTTGGCCTTACTTCTGGTAGTCCACTTATCAAGGTCTTCAACCACGAGGATGTGGTATTGAAATTTTTTTTCATCCTGAATGATTTTTCTGGAATTTTGGTGATGGTCAAATTGGAAGTATGTGTGGCATTGGAAATTTATCCTATGGTTTTCATGACATAAAGAAATTACTTCTATGTGAAGAATAATTGAGGGGAAATGGTTCATTGAATACCACTTGTCAGTTTAATACTAGCTTTTAGTTTGACAATGATGTGTTGATTACTAGAGAAGACAATTTAAAGATTATATCACATGTTTATGTACGCTACCCATTTGGGGGTTGCCTGATCAATATTAATATCTTATGGGACTTATTATTGGGTGAGTATGCATCTATTTTAGGAGGGACATTGATCATAAATGCAAGAAATTTATTTTTATAGAATAATTATTTCCTGAATACAACTGCATTGGGTGGAGGACCTCCCAAACGAGTGGAACACCACTTGGTGTTGATGGTGCAGGTGGAGCTCATGGAGGAAGAGGTGCTTGTTGCATTAATGGGATGGAAAGGATCCATAACATTTGTGGGGTGGAGATGCTTATGCTTGTTCTACTCTTACTAAATATTGGATTTATGGAAGCATGGGTGGGACAACAAGTAGGGAAGGTGAAATCGGTGGTGGTGGGGGGGTGTGGGAATCTCAAGATAATTTTGAATGTCAATGGATCTATTAGTGTCGATGAAGAAGATGGAGGACTGAAGGGTGGAGTAGGTTCAGGAGGGAGTATGATTCTCTATGTGCCTAAATTGTAAGTTCACTCTATCTTCTTTATGCTTGAATTGGGATTTCCTAAAGCAATATTATCTGTATGCATATTCCTTGCATTATAGTGATTGTATATCTTCTAAACTATAAACATTATCCCTTAAGACTCTTAAATATAGGTTCCATACATATAACAACAATTACTAACTTGCCTTGATCCTCAATGAAGTTCCCCAAGTTCCCACATACCCGAGGCTCGTTCAAGTCATACTCGAGAGAGTAATAAAAAAACTCGTCCCTACCTCAAAAAGGTTCTATGAAACATTCTTCAGATTTGAAGGTACAAACCCAAGAAGCTATAACTCTTTCCCACCTCAATTTGAAAAATGGTTCAATTGCAAATCCTATAAATTTTGTTTGTCGAATTTAAACTCCTTTAGAAATTTAGCTTGTTAGATCTAGAAATAAATTTATTCAAAGTTTTCAAACTTTAATTTGAGC
>LPNX010524745.1:0-14701 GCA_001517045.1 Pseudotsuga menziesii | reverse complement strand
TCTATTGGTTCTTGAATTCCAACTCACAAAAACTTATTTTGGCACGTTTTCTTATAAGGCCCATTTTAGACCCCAAATTTCCTCTAATGATTTGTGATAAGATGATTGAGATGAGAATCCATTTATATTCTTCTTATTTTGTAATATGAGGCTCCTTTCACATTTTTCTCTTTGTTTCAAATGTTACTTGCAATTGGTTTTGACATGAATGCTGGTGCAATCAAAATTGTACATGAGGGCCATTGGGGCCTTTTAATCCGCGATTAAGGATGGGATGTAGAGATGTATTAGTTTAGCATATTCTTCAAACAAGATTCATCGAGCCCACACATCTAAGGGAGGATATTTTATATTTAATTGGAGTTTCTCTTATTCGCCCTTCATAAATTGAAGTTAGGGTTTTATCGATAACTTGGCTTTGCCATCTTTTATCACACCTTGTCGAGTTTTACTTATATTAGCCAATAAGCAAAAACAAGTTATGTCACATCACCACCCATACCTGTCATGTTGTATTCAATTCTTTGAATTCCAACTTTCTCTTTAACTCCAACAATTTATTACGATCACTGATACAAAGGGAAAATAAAAATAGAGAATTGTTCCACATGAATCCATGAAGAGGGATGTGTGTATTTGTTTTCCAAGTTAATGAGTTGTTCCAGTTTTACTTGCTGGAGAAAACTCTATTGGCAACAACAATTATGAACATCTTGCACAATTAAACTCTGAAATTGATCTAAACATATAGCAATTCAAACCAACAATAAATCCATTGCTAAATATCTGCAAGATAATTTATTTTTGTTTTAAGATCATTAAATGGATGTATAAATTAACTGACCATAAATTAATGACTAAAATTAAGAATTCCAAGGATTAATAGTAAGCCATTTGGTTAATCTGTTGTGCTTATTCAAGACAGGTGTGGGATGAGATGGACAATATGATAGGGTTTAGAGGGGTTTGGTAAGGGGAGATAATAGCAGGATGTTTCAAAACCTAGCAAATGAAGTTAGAACTAAAAGAATTTAAATCCCTTTCCCTGGTGTTAACCCTAGCATGTAGATTTATAGGAATGTGTGCTTATGTGAGGACAAATTCATTCCCTCTTTCCAATGTGTTGTTCAAAGCATATCTATCTTTTTCAATTACAAGTCACCAAATTCAGTGTCCATACATAACATTTTCACGAGCCTCTTGATAAATCTAGGGAATGGGCCTGTTTTGATGGTGTGGGAATATTTTCATGCAACATGGCTAAGAAATAAATGCCTCTTAAGAATTTATTCTATAAGTTTGATTTCTTCTTCCAACCTACCTTTATTGCAATGTCAAAATCCATTAATAAGGTTGGTGTGACTAAAGAGTTACACAAAGTTTTTTTCATTTCCATTTCGTGATATAATGGCAAAGTTGCATCAATGTTGCATATTTTTTTCCCTTTTATCACTAAGTGGAATTTAAAACCATTGGGTGAAATGATTCATTTATCCAATTCAAAGAGAAGACTAGACATCTTCTCAATTTTACATTGCTTGAAGTATCCAAAATTTAATAAGCTGTAAATAATAATGTTTCAAAGAAATCCATTAGCTGACATTTTGTTGCGAAACCCTCTGCATCCTCCAAATAGCCTTCCTTTCAGAGAATGTGTATGAGTGTAGAGTATGTGTAAGAGTGGGAATACTACTTTTTCTCTCAATAACATTCACAAAGCTGAAAGTTTCTACCTGGGGGGACTTCATTGAAAACTACATTCATTATTGAATTGTATGTCACATCACTAGGCATAGTGCCTTTTAATTCCATTTCCTTGCGCAGTTCCGAAGCTTCATCCAACCAATCTTTTTAACATCCTATCAATTACTATTGTGTAAAAAAAATTCATTCACCACAATCCCTTTCTTCATATCTTCCCTTAAAACATATCTTTAAGTGACTTATCCAAGAGGTTTTGTTGCACTCATCAATGGATAACAAAAACATATCTTTGAGGTAGACAAAAAATAAATATATATCACAATTAAATTTGGAATTGCACATGAAAAATGGGTTAATATTAACATATATATATGAACTTAATTTGTTATTTGGTAGTGGAAATTTAAAATGGAGAAAATATGGCTAAAGACCTACATAACCTTTGTACAAAAATTATAGCTAAAGCTTCAAGGTAATTATTTTGAAACAAAAAAATTCAAGCGAAATTACTAAATCATTTATACCTTGTAACTAAAATCATTATTTTAGTTATAATGTTGCATCTACAGGATGTTTGAAATTATGTCCATGCACTTTTTTCGGTTTTCTTTTTATCTTTCTAGCCATTTCACCCTGGAACAACAACATATCAACGTATTGTTGCACCTTCTGAGGGGCAATTGCTAGTTTAAACTATTTGTTATTGATGTATATTTTTGTAAGCATGTGTTTTATAATAAAATTATCAAATAATTATTTATTCTTAAAAGAATATATTCCGAAAGATAAAGTGGTTTTCTCACTAACTTATTATTTACTATACAACTAATTTTTAACAAACTTTTCTTGAAAAGAATGTATTATGCAACCCTTAATTCTACTTATTTATTACCAGAGAGAATTACAGATCTTCTATGTGGGAAAAGTGTTTAATGGAAGTGTCGAGACTAAAAATTATGATTAAAATAAATTTGGCTCTGTAGAACCACCTCATTTCCTTATAGCACACATAATGAATTATTGTAAAATCATGTTACATCACAATTAATTAGTATATAGTAGACTACAAACTTAGTCTAGTCGGAAAAAAAGGAAAAAATATAGTCCTTCACGAAAGTGGGAATGGTAGAGAAAAGCATCGCTTCAGTAGCAACGAGACTATGGGTGTAAATCTAGTTTATGGGCTTTCCTCCACTAGTAATAGGACTAGTGAGTATGATAGAAGTCTCACAACTCTAAGCTCTAGGTTGTTAAATTGAACTTCATCAAGCTATGTAGTACATCACACACGATTGTGTGCATTATTAGAAAACTAAATCCATTGAAGTATTGAAAAAATTGAGTAAGACAAGTAGTACTACTAAATAAATAAATATAATTATGTCAAAAGAAAGGAGGGGGTTAAATTTAAGTCTTCAAGTAGAAATAATCCCCTACCCCTTCCCATAACCAATAGATTGGTTCTTTAATTTCTTCAGTCATTATCTAATGGACAACACTTTTTTCTAGTTATCAAAACTCTAATACATGGAAAAGAGTCCTTAATTGAGTCTTACTAATAGTTGGAGACTTGTACTAATGGATTCAATCATTCAATTGTGTCATAGTTAAGTTAAATCATGCACATAGAGAATCTTAGTACAATGAATTAGAGGGCCCAAAGAACTAACAGATATCTACTAAAGAACCTATGATTTTCAAAGCATAGATATTGCATTAAATAGTAAGAATTTAAATTCATTGAACACACATAAAATATCAATTATCCACTAAACACAAACATTATCATTCAATTAGGAACATGATTGAGATAGAGAGAGAATTGGCATCGAGCAATTGATTGAAAATTATTATAATAAGACTGAGCATTTGATTGGAGCATTAACTTCCAATGAGTATTGTTTTAATATTCTACTACAATGATAAGAGAAGAATGAATTCAAGAAAGAGACATCATACGACTCACAAAATAAGATCTTAAAAGAAAATATGGTGACACGATACTGAAAAAAACTATTGAGCCCTTGATATGTTGAGATGAAGAAAAGTCATTTTAGTTGTGACCTCGAAGGCTACACGGGAGAGGAATAGTAGGTTAAATAAGTTATACAACTTGATGAGAACCCGACATTGTTCTCATTTTTTTGGTGGCCAATTTTAATGGCTATTTTTACATTCATTTAAAAAATATGTATACTGGTAGCACCATTTTTCATATTGAGCCATTTTTTTTGCAATTTTGAAATTTCTTGGTCATAAAAAACTATATCTTTTAAATACAAATGCTTTTTTTCAAATTTTAAAATTTTACAAAAAAAAATATACATTTAGTGGATAGTTATAATGGAATTTTTTATTTTAATTTAGAAGCTACTTAGAATGAAAAATTTATACATTTTCGAAGTTTTTTCTTCGACTTTTCTCTTAAATAGGCCATTTTTTGGCAAATTTGTTAAAAATTTGAGAAAATAAAGAAATTTCAAACCATTTTAAACTTATTTTCAGCTATTTTATGTATAAAATTGATATTGATTAACACTATTTCTATAAAGTGATGATTCACATAAATTCAACAAAAAATATATCATTTATTTAAAAAAATATATTAAAAACATAATATTTATTTTCAAAATAAAATCTTAAATGAAAACATTACTAAAATATCTTACCAAAAATTGGTGAAGTTTGATATTTTCCTCACCACCATAAAAGTAATAAAAAATATTAAAAATGTCATTTAATAAAAAAAATACTTAAAAAATAAAATAAAAATTCACAATAAAATATAAAACCTATATCAAAACTTTTAAAAACCATTAAAAAATACAAAACTTTATTATAAAACTAAAGTTAAAACATAAATGAAACAAATATAATACATATAACACAAAATTAAATTTCAAAACAATATAATATAAAACATGAAATATATATTAAAATTTCAAAACAATATATGAAAAACAATATAATAAGAAAATGTTTAATTTTTATGAAGTGTTAAGGGTATGTTTTGTAGTTGTTTTGTATATAATGGGAGGTCATTAAGGATCATGTGATTTTGAGAATGGCGCCTCTTAAACACCATTCTAAGTAGTGGTGCTTAAGGGGTAGCGAGCAGGATTCTGGGAATCCCTCCACCTTAAAACCTTCATCTTTAACCCATTAAACTTACCACCGAAGTGATATTTTATGTTTTGAATTCTTTTTTCTTTTTTAACAATATTGTATTATAATATTAACATTTTTAAATGGTTATGATTTGTTTTTTTACATTATTTTTTAATATTTTATTTTAATTTTAACATTTATTTGGTTAATTTATTTATATTGTTTTTTAATACTTTGTTATAATATTAACATTTACATATTTTTATCATTTTCTTTATTTTATTTTACATTGTTTTAGTGTTTTATTTTTTTATTATTTGTATTTTTAAATGTTTTGTTAAGGTTTTAAATTATAGTGTTATTTTTTTTTAATTTTAAACTATTTTATTTTTGTAATTAGTTGAATCTTAATGTTTTTTATCTTTATTTCTTTTATTATTTAATAGTTTTTAATGTGTTTTATGTTATAACGAGTTATACAAGTTACCAAAACTCGAATATCATTCTCTTTTTTGGGGGTCAATTTTAGTAGTTGTTTTTACCTCAGTTTCAAAAAGTGTGTATATTGGTAACAACATTTTTCATTTTGAGCCTTTTTTTTTCCAATTTTGAAACTTCTTGATCATAAAATCTCTATATTTTTTATTTACAACTGCGTTTTTCAATTTTTACAAAAAAAATACATTTAGTAGGCAGTAATAATGAAAAAATTATACATTTTCTATTTTTAACATTTAAAAGCTAGTTAGAATTAAAAATATATACAATTTGGAATTTTTTCTTTAAACCTTTCTTTCAAATAAGTCATTTTTGGGAAATTTTGAAAAATTAATTTTTTCAAACAAACAACATGAAATTAACCAAAAACATCAAGAACTCCATTTAATAATGAATATACTTAAAAAAACAAGTGTATAAGAAGTTGTAAAAACCATATCAAAATGTTTAAGTATTACAATAAAACATTAAAAATTATCAAATATAAAACACGTAATACAAAATTACAATTATAATATTAAATAAATCAAATATAAAACACATAATATAAAATTAAATTTGAAAATAATGTGAGAAAAATATAATAATTTTTTTAAAATTTTTTTTTTAAAGTTTCTATATATATATAACACAAAATGTTTAAAAGAAAGAAAAATAAAAATAAAAAACAAAATACACAATATAACAGAAATCAAATAATGGTAAGTTTTATGTAGTCAAAGTGTAAGGGTTCAAGGGAAGCATGACTCTTAAGGAGTGGCACAATTTCCAGGATCACATCTTCTTTAAGGCCTTACTCAATTGCTATAAAAACCTACGAAACTCCTTACCAATATCCAATATGTGCATATGTTATATTAATTTTTTCAATAGTTTTATTGTTACATTAACTTTTTTCATTTGTTTTTTTATTAATTTTAATATTTTGTTATAATAAATTTGGTTTTTTTTAATATTTTTTTTATTACATTAACTTTTTAACTCTTTTTCATTTGTTTTTTATTTAATATTTTGTTATAATTATTATTATTTATTTATTTATATATTTTTAATATTTCATCATTTCATTAAGTTTTTTTATTTGTTTTTTAATATTTTTGTTATTATAGTAATTTTTACTTTATTTTATAGGAGAAGAGTGTTATATTAATTTATTGACTAATTTTTGTTTAATATAATACAAATTTTACCAAGGGGTTTAATAAATACAATTTTAAATTATGATAAAATGATATAATTATACCATTTTTTAAAATAGTGTGCTACTAATAGCATCGATTTTCAATTTGGGGCTTGATTTTAAGGTTATTGCAAATAATAATAAGGATTTTTTTCATCAATGTCCTCACTTTTGGCCCAAATAAAAGTGGTGATTTGGAGGCCTTTTTTGGTGTTTTTTTCACAAAATAGGATTTTTTTATGGCTAGAGTTATCGCTTTGAGTATAAAGTTCTTGTCAAGTTGTATAACATGTTGTTATCATAGCATAGAGTAAATTGCTCATATTTTACAAAGGAACCAATCTTAATCAGAGTTTTTTGTAAGAAGTGAAGGTGATCCAAAATGTACCATACTGTAGAGAAAGGATAAAAAGAGTAACATGGATCATGTTGTTGTTGTAGAGTTTCTTCAGGAAGAATAAAGAGCTTAAGGTTGGGGGAGAGATTGGAAGGTCATCTTAGGTCATTCTAAACATACATTGTAATTAAACATTAGCCTAAGTAAATATATGAATTTAATTGATAAATTTGTAAATGGACCTGATAGATGATTGGTTGAAGTATGTAAAAGTACTTCAACCATCTCCCTCATTGTATAAATGCTTTTTAAAACTCAATAAAATTCAAATGAATATCCTTCCCACACATTTCACCTAACTACATCTATGGTTAGAATGATGTATTATATTTCTGGTATGCATCTGGAATTCATTATATTACAACATATTTCCTTGCATCTCTCTTTGAGGAATATTATCATGAATATGATTCCCCCTTCTTCATTATTTTACAACATATTCCCTTGCATCTCTATTTGAGGAAGATAATCATGAAGATTATTCCCCTTCCGACATTGTTGTAATCAAGTACATTACTTGTGATGGTTGGGACACCTTCACACAAAAGAGAATTCAAACCGAAAGGAAAATCTCATGTTTGGAATTGGAGAGATACTTATCCAAATGTTGAATACAAGTATGGACCCACCTTTAACCTATAATCCATAAACATTCCCAATTCCATTAGCAAAATCGGAACTATGCATACTAAAACTAAGTATACCAGAGTACAAAATACGTTTCATGATGACATATCTTAAGAAGTCATTATGGAAGATGAAATTTAGTTGATGACATAATAATGTTATACCCCAAGTGGTAAAGGTTAGTAACACACCCTTGATTCTTGGGCATGTGAAGAAGAACTTGAAAGAATACATTGAGGTGTGAGTTTCTAAAATTTTCCGTAATATGAATTATACATAAATATAAGCATTGATATTATATGTAAAGTTTGTAAAATTGACAGTGGCGTTATGTTTCATTTTAATGTTTTGTGAGAAATAACTTATTGTATTTTTTTTACACAGTTTATTCCTTTTGATTGCATGTCATTTTATAAAAGAGGGATATCCATGCTAAGAATATGATAATGTCAATGTGAATGCAATGAAACTATCCATTCAATTTTTTGAGAGCAATGAAGTAGATATCTTAAAGCCTTGTATTCCAGGTAGTGCTTCAAACAACTAGTTTTATTGTAGATATATTTTTAGAATCAAGGGGACAGTTAGGTCCCAAATAGTTTGTGAAAATTGACTATGCACTAAGCGTAGTGGGATAAATGAGTGTCACACTTTGATCAAGCGCTCAATTGTATATTGAAAATATTTGTGAAATCATTTCTACATTTTATCTCTAGGGAGGTTTGAACTTAACTTATTAGACAAGTAGTTGTGATCATTAAATTCAACAAATTTTCTTGGATTTTGTTTACAAGGTGTTCTAGTGCAAGAGTACATAACAATATAAAATGAATACAAAATCATCTAAAAAAATTTATCAATTCATATTCCAACTTGTTTGTCAAGAATTTACAAGTTTTTATAGTTGAGTGAAAAATTCACCAACATTTTACAATATTTTTTAATTTTGTGAAAGATTCACCAATGCTTTACAACATCTTAGCTTATGTGAAAGATTTTCCATGATTTTACAAGACTTTATAATTTTTTGAAGGATTCGCCCAATTTTTAGAATATTTAATCGTTTTGTGAAAGACTTGCCAAAGAATTATATATACATATTATATTACAAATAAAATAGCCTTCAGACTTTGTCATGGATCACGAGGATTCTCTCATTTATTATACATATAAATTTAGGGGGTTCTTAAAATTTTCCCTAGATAGATTGCTATATGTATAATATAAACTATTTGAAATGAAAAACAAAACGATCAGTATTTGGCCATGGACCCATGTTAAGAGTTTTTGGCATTAAGCGAAATCAAATTCTCAAACTAATTGACTTTTAAATTACTTATTTTTATTTGTTGGAATATTTGCATATGTTTAAGCTAATGTTGCTAGTGAAAATTCGAGTTGGTCTCTCAAGCCCTGCTTTAATCTAAGAACTTTTAACCCGCCTTATTTGTGAACATTTGTTAATGAAAAAATTGTATTCTTGTTTTTCTAAGATTGGAAATAACTTAATATTTTATATTATATTCTTATATTTATTTCCAATATAAAAAATAAATACAATGGACATGATTCCAAAATGCCTTGCAATATTTGATTAGCTTGAATTGATCAAATGTACAAACATTTGACACTATGTGTGTGAAACTGTATCAAAATTCCTCTATTATAAGTTGCAAATGAGAATCTTTGTCTTTGGTCTTTGACATTTACATGCTATTCTAGCTTTGGTGAAACATTTAGATGTTTTCAATCTAGGCTTTGCATTTTCATTTCCAGTCTTCTGCAATTTGCATCACATCTTAATAAATTCAAATCTCAATGTTTTCATGAATAAAACATTAACAATACAATTTTGGTTTTATCTTTTGCAATAAACTCGACCACTAGTGAGAGAAGCCATAAAAACATTTCTACCTCGTGACTTTTGTTCAATATAGTCAAGAACTGGACTGAATTCTGGTGTATGCATGGATTGAATTTTCTATAATTTGTAAGCTGCTGCAACCAGTATATAATATAGTTACCCTTATATAGATTGATATAACAATTTAAAGTTTTACTGTTACTTGATATATTTTATATGTAGTCTCAATGTGATTGTTAAAAAAAAAAACCCAAAATTTAATCTCATAATTAAATTAAATCTATCCTAGTACCATGAAAGTTGAATAAATTTGAATGAGTTAAAATATATAACTTATGAAAAATATAATGGAAATGTTGGATATTTTTTTTTCCCTTTTATCACTAAGTGGAATCTAAAACCATCGGGTGGAATGCTTAATTTCTCCAATTCAAAGAGAAGAGTGGAAATCTTCTCAATTTTACATTTCTTGAAGTATCCAACAATTAATAAGGTGTAAATAATAATGTTTCAAACAAATCCATTAGCTAACATTTTGTTGGGAAATACTCTGCATCCTCCAAATAGCCTTCCTTTCAGAGAATGTGTATGAGTGTAGAGTATGTGTAAGAGTGGGAATACTACTTTTTCTCTCATTAACATTGACAAAGGTAAAATTTTCTACCTGGGGGGACTTCATTGCAAACTACATTCATTGTTGAATTGTATGTCACATCACTAGGAATAGTTCCTTTTAATTCCATTTCCTTGCGCAGTTCCGAAGCTTCATCCAACCAATCGTTTTTACATCCTATCAATTACTATTGTGTAAAAAAATTCATTCACCACAATCCCTTTCTTTATATCTTCCCTTAAAACATATCTTTAAGTGACTTGTCCAAGTGGTTTTGTTGCACTCATCAATGGATAACACAAAACATATCTTTGAGGTAGACAAAGAATAAATATATATCACGATTAAATTTGGAATTGCACATGAAAAATGGGTTAATCTTAACAAATATATATGAACTTAATTTGTTCTTTGGTAGTGGAAATTTAAAATGGAGAAAATATGGCTAAAGGCCCACATAACCTTTCTACAAAAATTATAACTAAATCTTCAAGGTAATTATTTTGAAACAAAAAAAATCAAGCGAAATTACTAAATCATTTATACCCTGTAACTAAAATCATTATTTTAGTGATAATATTGCATCTACAGGATGTTTGAAATTATGTCCATGCACTTTTTTCTGTTTTCTTTTTATCTTTCTAGCCATTTCACCCTCGAACAACAACGTATCAGCGTATTGTTGCACCTTCTTAGGGACAATTGCTAGTTTAAACTATTTGGTATTGATGTATATTTTTGTAAGCATATGTTTTATAATAAAATTATCAAATAATTATTTATTCTTAAAAGAATATATTCTGAAAGATAAAGTGGTTTTCTCACTAACTTATTATTTACTATACAACTAATTTTTACCAAAATTTTCTTAAAAAGAATGTATTATGCAACTCTTAATTCTAATTATTTATTACTAGAGAGAATTAAAGATCTTCTATGTGGAAAAATTGTTTAATGCAAGTGTCGAGTCTAAAAATTATGATTAAAATAAATTTGATTCTGTAGAACCACCTCATTTCCTTATAGCACACATAATGAATTATTGTGAAGTCATATTACATGACAAATAATTAGTATATAGTAGACTACAAACTTAGTCTAGTCAAAAAAAAGGAAAAAATATGGTCCTTCATGAAAGTGAGAATGGTAGAGAAAACCATCGCTTCAGTAACAACGAAACTATGGGTGTAAATCTAGTTTATGGGATTTCTTCCACTAGTAATAGGACTTATGAGTATGATAGAAGTCTCACAACTCTAAGCTCTAGGTTGTTATATTGAACTTGATCAAGCTATGTTGTACATCACACACGATTGTGTGCTTTATTAGAAAACTAAATCCATTGAAGTATTGATAAAATCGAGTAAGACAAGTAGTACTGCTAAATAAATAAATATAATTATGTCAAAAGAAAGGAGGGGGTTAAATTTAAGTCTTCAAGTAGAAAGAAGCCCCTATCCCTACCCATAACCAATAGATTGGTTCTTTAATTTCTCGAGTCATTATCTAGTGGAAAACATTTATTCTAGTTATCAAAACTCTAATACATGGAAAAGAGTCCTTAGTTTAGTCTTACTAATAGTTAGAGACTCGTACTAATGGAGTGAATCATTCAATTGTGTCATAGTTAAGTTAAATCATGCACACAAAAAATCTTAGTACAATGAATTAGAGAGCCCAAAGAACTAACAGATATCTACTAAAGAACCTATGATTTTCAAAGCATAGATATTTCATTAAATAGTAAGAATTTCAATTCATTGAGCACACAGAAAATATCAATTATCCACTAAACACAAACATTATCATTCAATTAGGAACACGATTGAGAGAGAGAGAGAATTGGCATTGAGCAATTGATGGAGAATTATTATAGCAAGGCTGAGCATTTGATTGGAGCATTAACTTCCAATGAGTATTGTTTTAATATTCTACTACAATGATAAGAGAAGAATGAATTCAAGAAAGAGACATCATACAACTCACAAAATAATATCTTGAAAGAAAATATGGTGACACGATACTGAAGAAAACTATTGAGCCCTTAATATGTTGAGATGAAGAAAAGTTCTTTTAGTTGTGACCTTGAAGGCTACAAGGGAGAGGAATAGTAGGTTAAACAAGTTATACAACTTGACGAGAACCCGACATTGTTCTCATTTTTTTTGGTGGCCAATTTTAATGGCTATTTTTACCTCCATTTAAAAAAATTGTATACTCGTAGCGCCATTTTTCATTTTGAGCCTTTTTTTACGATTTTGAAATTTCTTGGTCATAAAAAACTATATCTTTTAAATACAAATGCATTTTTTCAAATTTTAAAATTTTACAAAATATATATATACATTTAGTAGATAGTTATAATGGATTCTTTTTTAAAAAAAATTTAGAAGCTACTTAGAATGAAAAATTTATACATTTTCTAAGTTCTTTCTTCAACTTTTCTCTTAAATAGGTCATTTCTTGGGCAAATTTGTTAAAAAATTGAGAAAATAAAGAAATTTCAAACCATTTAAAACTTATTTTCAGCTATTTTGTGTATAAAATTGATACTGATTAACATTATTTTCCATAAAGTGATGATTCACATAATTTCAACAAAAAAAATATCATTTATTTAAAAAAATATATTAAAAACATAATATTTATTTTCAAAATAAAATTTTAAATGAAAACATTACTAAAATATCTTATCAAAAATTTGTGAAGTTTGATATTTTCCTCACCACGATAAAAGTAATAAAAATATTAAAAATGTCATTTAATAAAAAATATACTTAAAAAATAAAATAAAAAATTCACAATAAAATATAAAACTTATATCAAAACTCCATTAAAAAAATACAAAATTTATATTATAAAATTAAAGTTAAAACATAAATGAAACAAATATAATACATAGAACACAAAATTAAATTTCAAAACAATCTAATATAAAACATAAAATATATATTAAAATTTCAAAACAATATATGAAAAACAATATAATAAGAAAATGTTTAAGTTTTATGAAGTGATAAGGGGTAGCGAGTGAGAATCTAAGAATCGCTCCACCTTAAAACCTTCTTCCTTAACCCATTAAATTTACCACCGAAGTGAGATTTTGCATTTTGAATTCTTTTTTCTTTTTTAACAATATTGTGTTATTGTGCCGAGAGGCGCTCTACAGCCCAGTATGGGGTAGATCTTGTAATGTTACGTAACGTTGTAACGTTACGTAACGTTGTAACATTACGTAACGTTACATAATGTTATGTCGGCTATAAAAAGAACACAATATGGGGGAGATGTTGTAATGTTTTTACTTAACAAAATAATAAAAAATGTTGGCCTTGCACATGGTTTTAAAACCATAAACCATGTGGTTTTAAAACCATGTGCATGGTTTTAAAACCATGTGCACATGGTTTGCACATGGTTTTAAAACCATGCACATACGTAATAAATGTCAGCCAGAAAAAAACCTAATATGGGGGAGATGTTGTAATCTTCCTAACTAACAAAACAATAAAAAAGTAAAAATTTAAATATCCGTAAAAAAATATGGGTGAGGAAAAAAACACAATATGAGGGAGATGTTGTAACGTTTTTACTTAACAAAATAATAAAAAAAGTTGGCCTTGCACATGGTTTTAAACAAACCATGTGCATGGTTTTAAAACCATGTATGAGGAAATATTGTAATGTTAGTTCATAACAAAATAAAAAATATTAAAAAATATTATATGTGGGCCATAAATAATATTAAATATTAATAATTAAATATTATATGTGGACCTTAAATAAAAATATGTGTCTTTTGGTTTGAATCAAATCAATGGATACCTACAAAGAGATTTGATCCCTCTTAGCGTTTGATAGAGCCTAGGATTTGGAGCTACGCTGGTAATATTAACATTTTAAAATGGTTATAATTTGTTTTTTTATATTATTTTTTAATATTTTATCTTAATTTTAACATTATTTGGTTAATTTCTTTATATTGTTTTTTAATATTTGTTATAATATTAACATTTACATATTTTTATCATTTGATTTATTTTATTTTACATTGTTTTAGTGTTTTATTTTTTTATTATTTGTATTTTTAAATGGTTTGTTAAGGTTTTAAATTATAGTGTAATTTTTTTTAATTTTAAACTATTTTATTTTTGTAATTAGTTGAATCTTAATGTTTTTTTATCTTTATTTCTTTTGTTATTTAAGAGTTTTTAATGTGTTTTATGTTATAATAAGTTATACAAGTTGACCAAAACTTGAATATTGTTCTCTTTTTTGGGGGTCAAATTTAGTAGTTGTTTTTATCTCTGTTTTAAAAAGTGTGTATATTGGTAACATCATTTTTCATTTTGAGTTTTTTTTTTTCAATTTTGAAACTTCTTGATCATAAAATGTCTATTTTTTTTATTTAAAAATGCGTTTTTAAAATTTTACAAAAAAAAATACATTTAGTAGCTAGAAATAATGAAAAAAATATAATTTTTTTTTTTAACATTTAAAAGTTAGTTAGAATTAAAAATATATACAATTTGGAATTTTTTCTTTAAAAATTTTCTTTCAAATAAGTCATTTTTGGGAAATTTTAAAAAATTAATTTTTCCAAACGGTCTAACGAAGTGGCCCAGCTCTAGCCAGATGACCTGTATCCACGGGCTTGGTAGCAGCGTAGTAGACTATGTTATTTCTGATATTTCTTTATACAACAATATA